>VYZV01038935.1:4932-39330 GCA_013401275.1 Pandion haliaetus | reverse complement strand
AAAAAAAAAAAAAAAAAAAAACAAAAGTCAGATTAAGCTAAGGGTAACCTAACAAACTATTGAAAGATTTTACTGACCCATTAGCTTAACTAAAAAAACCAAGAATATTGGCTGATGGGTCGGGCTCAGTTATAGTAAATGGGGTTACATCAGGCTGGTGGCCAGTCACCAGTGGGTGCCCAGGGCTCAATTTTAGGGCCAGAGCTCTTTGATGTTTTTATAAATTATATAGACACATGAATCAAATGTGCATTAAGTAAGTTTGCTGATGATACTAAACTAGGAGGAGCTGTGGACTCCCTAAGGGTAGAGAGGCCTTGCAGAGAGATCTGGATAGACTAGAGAGCCGGGCAATCGCCAACCGTATGAAATTTAACAAGAGCAAGTGCCAGATTCTCCACCTGGGATGGGGTAATCCTGGTTATACGTACAGATCGGGGGATGAGAGGCAGGAGAGCAGCCCCGCGGAAAGAGATCTGCGGGTTTGGGTTGATGGCAAGTTGAACATGAGTCAATGGTGTGCCCTGGCAGCCAAAAGGGCCGACTGTGTCCTGGGGTGCATCCAGCACAGTATAGCTGGCCGATGGAGGGAGATGATTGTCCCACTCTACACTGCACTGGTGTGGCCCCACTTTGGGGCACCTCAATATAAGAAGGACATCAAACCATTGTGTCCAGAGGAAGGTGACCAAGACGGTGAAAGGCCTCGAGGGCAAGACTTACAAGGAGGAGCTGAGGTCACTTGGCTTGTTCAGCTTGGAGAACAGAAGGCTGAGGGGTGACCTCACGGCATCTACGCCTTCCTCATGGGGGGCAGCGGAGGGGGAGGTGCTGATCTCCTCTCTCTGGTGACCAGCGACAGGACACGAGGAAATGTAATGAAGCTGCAACAGGGGAAGTTCAGCTTGGACGTTAGGAAAAGGTTCTTCACTGAGAGGGTGGTCGGTCACTGGAACAGGCTCCCCGGTGAAGTGGTCGCAGTACCAAGGCTGTCAGAGTTCAAGGAGCATCTGGATGATGCTCTTAGTCATATGGTTTAGTTTGGGTAGTCCTGTGAGGAGCCAGGAGTTGGACTCGATGATCCTTATGGGTCCCTTCCAACTTGAGATATTCTATGATTCTGTGATTGTAAGCTTAGGCCTTACTTTACAGAAGAACACTTGAAAAATCAGATACTTTTATCATAGTAAATTTAATCAGGCTTCTAACAAATGAGACCCCTAACAAACTGTACAGTAATAATGGACATTTTTAATCAAAAATATATTAAACATGATTTCAGTATTTTTTTCATTAGCATTTCTAACCCAAAGCAGATGTAACACCCTGAAGGCTCTCGGTACTGTAGACAAGTAGTAAAGCACGGTAGTTACACTTCTGCCTCAGAGAAGACTTTGCCTGTGGTTTCATGACTGATCTCAGTAAACCAGGTGGTTGCCAGCAGGGGAGGGTCAGGTCTAGCTACTGTGCCACAACAGGTTGCCTCTCTTCCCCTCTCTCCCTCCCCAAATTAGCATCCTGTAGGATCTGTGAGCCGATTCCCACTCACTGTGCAGCCCACACAATCCCAGGTGCCAGCAAGGTAAGTTGCAGGTCATCTCATTTGAGCAATGTGAACTCTTAGAAACCAACAAAAGCCAACTACAAAACCACACCCTACCGACATAAAAACTAATCAGGCACCTCAGGAATCTGATGTAACATATATTTAATATACCATATCAAGATTTGCATGTGTAAGATGCTGTGATACATACAGTACCTTGTACATGCAATATCATTGCTATTTCATTTACTTTTCTGCACACCACTCTGATGAAATCTGAGAAGCTACCTTGATGAGTGGGCTGAATTCAATGACTTAATTTTAAAATACTGTGCACTTTGGGAATGGTGAGCTTTGGTCATTAGTCCTTTTACAGAGTTTCAAGTGTTTCTAAATGCAAACGTATACAAAACAATTGTGTTTACACTTACCTGTTTGTGATTATGACTCAAATTATCCCTTCCCTAAAACATTCATAAAAAACAGTACCTTATTAAATGTAAAGCTGTACACAATCCAATAGTCAGGATACCATCAATGAGTCCTAAATATATTTCATCTCTGACAAGTAATCATGTAGCACTGGCAGCCTCAACTCTCCTCAACCACTGTTCCCCAACTACAAGTCGCTTTACCAGATCAAAAGTGGTGCCAGACATTACCCAGAATCACCTAGGTTTGAAGTGATGATGAATTTGGGGCCTTAGGGTTCAATTTCACATTACACCTAACCCAAAGCAACTTGGAGTTACTAAAAGGACAGTCCTGCTCCCTTTCTTTGCCCCACTTTGCCACCCCAAATTCCTGCTCCTCCTTGATGTCAGAAATAAGGATTACACACAGCCTGCTAATTGTTAGGACTGATGGATGGAAAGTGGTGAGAAGGCATAAGGCATAAGGGGGGAGAGGGAGAGAGTAGAAGGGACCTTTCCCTGCTCAGTGGCTGCCTACAGTTACACTCTGTAAGGTGTAGTCAAACACATAACAAAGAAAACATTTAGTAGCAAACAGTAACAAAAAGTGGAATTCATCCTACATAATATTGCTTACTAGTAATGACTCATGACATGGAAAACACCAAAATTTAAAAGGCATTTGCAGAACCTTCAATTTGAACAAAAATACAGCACTTCTTATATCAAGTAGTTTTGAGTTGCTCTGGCAGTCAGAGACTAGAGATAACACCTAGTGTAATTTTACAGAATTAATCTGAAGTTTAAAATTAAACTATAATAAATAATTTAAATCATAGTTGCGACCAATTTTGCAAGTCTTCCCTTCCTATAGTATGTATGAAAACAAGACATATTTCTGCATAAGCTGAGGAATGAAGAGCTGCTTCTTGTTATTTTAATAAAAAATACAGTGTTTGAAGTTACACTTATAAACATCAAAACATAAGTGTACATATGTTGGACTGAACATTTTTTCCTAGGTAACTGTGTAAAGGTTTCAAAAATAGTTTGTCACTTTACAGCATTTTTGAAAAGAACATCCTTTCAAAGGAATATATGTCAACAAGTACAGGTAGGAAGAATACAATTGTGGAGACCACAGTGAACAAGATACAACCACCTGAGCTACTGCAAAGGAGCACAGGCCTTGGGTTCAAATCTCCAACAAGATCTCCCCTTTCCCCACGAAAAGCAGATTTATGTATTATGGCATACACAATGCAGAGGATCTAAAAGGGTATTTTTGTCCTTAGTATGAGCCTTCTTTGAAGGATTCTGATAGATCTTGATTGGCAGCATCGTACTGAGCAATGAAATGTTTGAGTTCTTCAATGCATCGCTCACCTATTTCATGTAAATTCTGCCTCAGGGCAAACTGAATGGACTTCTCTAATGATGGATCTTTATCAATTAGCATCTTCACTACCATGCCAAAGGTTTCACAGTCTTGTCTGTAGACCTAGAAACAACACATTTTAGAAAATTATTAAATGCAAGACTTTACATTAGCACACCAACAGCCCTCATTTAGTTAGGTGCTACTGCAGATCCCACCCAAACAAAGAATATTGGATTTAACACAAGTTTCAACTCTAAGATGTATTTGCCTCCTCCTCTCTTCTGACCTCCATTAATACAGATGTAACTAGTTCAGAACTATCTAGATACAAGAAATAACTCTTATTGGAAGAAATGCCTTAAAGAGAGATTAAGTTCTTTTTGCAGCAATATTTAATAAATAATGGCAGAGCAAAGTGCAAATGCTAAACCAGATTTTCATTGCAAATGTATGTAAAATTAATTTAACTGTGGCATCTCTAGCAAACTCAATCTTCCTACAAAGCGTCAATAACTTAAAGTTTGTAGTCTTTCCTAATCCTTTAAATACAAGTTGTGTTTAAATAATTTCACCAAATTATGTTTGTTTGTTTGTTGGATATCTGTTTCTCATAGAAGTCCTTGACTAATATGACTTTAATTAGTTTGACTGCATTGGTGATTCAGCCACAAGGGATAAGAGAAATGCTGGCAGTGGTTTACATGAACCTGTCTGATCTTGTACTGCAGGGGATGAAGAGTTTGCAAGTCAGTTAGGTACCACAGTTGAGGAGAAGTAACTTCTCCTTATTACTGCAACTGTTTTTCAAACAAGTGTCTGACCGTGCTCTTAGGTGGTTTTCAAAGTAAATAAGTGGCCTTTAAAATTTTTTTTTTTTTTTTCCAGATTCCAGCTAAGGTCAGTAATCTAAACACCCACCAAAAAAGGAACTTGTCAAAGTCATCCAACTGCCAGATGCAGTTCATTTTCACACCTCTTTGGCCGATTTCCGTTTAGAACATACACTGGCTTTTTGAATGAAGATAAGTAAGTTTTATATCTCTGTACATTTTTTAGAAGAAAAAAAAAGCTAAAGTGTTGATATTCCTCAAAGCATGATTATCGTTTAGTATTGTGTACTTGTGTTAGAACTTGTTTTTTACAGAGATGCGTGACCCTTTCCTCCAACTTTTATCTATATTGTGGACACAAATGATACAACTCCATATAAGCAATTTCCCATTAGTAAAAAAGAAAGAAAAAAAACAAACAAAAAAGCCCCCACAACCAAACACCACCACACTGTTTTATTCATAAGGACCAGTCCAAGGGCAGCTCAGACATATTCATGTCAGAGGAGCAGTAAAACAAACAAAAAAAAAAAAACAAAAAACCCATTCTGCACACAAATTAAACTATTCTTAGAAACACAATGATTTAACACGATACCTTTAATACAGTTCTCAAATGTTTGATAGTATATTCTATAAAAACAGTTTAAGACGAGACCCGTTTTTCAAATACTAGTTGGCAAATAAAAGAAAACCTTTTGGAAGAAACTAATTTTCAATGGAGATTAAGAAGTCAAGAAGAAGAGTGCAGCCCAAACCAAACTTAAACATGTTAAGTGCGGAACCGGTGTGCACGTGGCATTTTTTCTGAGAGGTGGTTTGTTTCCTGCTTTGTATGTTTAGTTCTTCGGTAGTAAAATATCAGCACGAAACCCAGAGTTCACGTTCCATATCAAGTAAAACACAGTACTTGCTAAGACAACTTCAAACAGATTAAATTGGGGTTACTTTTTTTCTGACTCTTTCCAAGGAAAAAGCTCAGGAAGAATTGCTGTCTCTGATTAGCCATATGACAGACAGATGGTATTGCACTTTGGATAACTCGTGCCTTTCAAGTGCTTGCAGCACACTTGCTAGCACCTTCACAGAATGATTTCTGAAAAGTTTTTTCTCCCCAGAGCCATTATGTTTTGGGGGGAAATAGTTCAAAACTTCCCCCCCCCCTTCTTATTGCATGTCTGTTTGTCCTATTTTATCACCTTTGAAGTGGTCAGACCAAGCATGTGTGAATGATCTTCCACAGGTAAGTGAACCTGGTAACTGTCAGTCTTTAGAGGGACACTGTGCAACACTGGCACGAGTGAAACCCTGACACTAATAGAGAACGCAGACACATTACCTCGTCTTCTGCACAGGAAGGCACCCAAAGCTACAACTGAAAGAAATACACTACTTTTCATCAGTCTTCAAATTAATGGCAAATAGTGCTATCTGCTATTTCTCTCACACACCACAAAGAACTAACCCCGATGAAATTCTCTGACCCTTAGCCTATAAATATTAGCTCAACCTAAGCACATTTTTCTTCAAAACTTTCACAAAAGAAGACTTGGAGGAAAATCAAAAGAGCCATCATCGTCACTGTGTCTGGAGTCAGAAGTCACTTTGCTGTCACAACAATCTGAAAACTAAACACCTTCATACCAGAGATGAACGTTTTCAATACTTTGTGACAAAATACTCTTAAAAAAATAGAATCGACCTAAAACAGGGGAAGAGGGCAAAGGTGGAGCAGGAAGGCAGCTCTAACAACAGAAAACAAAGGAAACAGCTCAGCTCCTCTAACAATAATTGAGCAACAAGCTTTCTACCCCATCGGCTAATTCGGAGCCTCTTGGTGCAATCTGCCTCCTTCTCAACTGTGCTGATAAACCTATTAGTATAGCTGCAACGTAAATTGCATCACTGAGATGATCCCTTTTAAAATTACTTCCCCCCCCCAATTAATGTGATTCAGTGATTCAATTCTAAAAACACATGCATCAGCACAACTGAAAGGACTGTGAGCCACAGTCGTGAAGTGGAAATAACTTCATAAACCAGTTTATATCTGAAGCCAGTACATGACTACTAACCCTCAGAGAGAAGTTATTATGCTTTGCAGAAGGGAGTAGAGATTATCAATTACAAGAATATCCATTACAGAAGATATTAATTACAGCTTAATGGTACAATCAAGTATTTGAAAAAACTGTGAAAGCACTCAAAGCTCTTGAAAAAGAAGATGGTGGCATGGTTTAACCACAGCGGCAACTAAGCCCCACACAGCCGCTCACTCACTAACTACCCCCCCCCAGTCGGATGGGGGAGAGAATCGGAAGAGTAAAAATGAGAAAACTCGTGGGTTGAGATAAAGACAGTTTAATAGGCCAAAACCAGCACACACAGCGTATTAAAATCCATCTTCTCCAAAGAAGGGAAAGAGGCTATATCTGGAAAATAAGCCAAGGATGTGATGCTTGAGGAAGAAAGAAAACTGCAGAAAAGGCTCCAAACAAGCAAAAAAGCTCTCAGTTGGAGAAGAATACTGGAAGAACTTGTGACCTAACAAGGTTTGAAAATGACCCTATCTTTAAAATTCCAGCTGATACTGATTTTGAGCTCAGACCATGGAAAGCTCATCTGTAAACATCTGGAACTAAAAACTGAAAATGATTCCATATGTGAGGAAAGAAGAAATAACATTTTTATATTGAAAAACAAGAATGGGAATGATACCAACAACACAATTATTCTGTCTGATATATGCATCAGGTAATCCTGAAAACAGTTAAAGCCATAGGGTGATCATTTACCAAGGCCCTAGCATACTTTTAGTCTCTGACCTAAGCTACAGCACCAGCATAATGGAAAGAACGTGTAACACGTTAGTAAGCAGATGAAGGAGAAGCAGAAACAGCAGTTCTATTCCCAAATACATACATGTATTTATATTTATTTTATAAACACACACAAAATATATATATAGTCTTGATTTTTCTGTGAATTAGAAGTATATAAGCTGAATTCAAATTCTCTTTGAAGAGTTTTCCAAAATCAGCACACCTGACATCTGTGAGGTCAGAGGACCACAAATATGCCTACTTTTATATTATTCTCATGGCATTTTAGCCCTTTTTATTCTTACATGATGATAGCATAGAAGCTCTGGCTGAGGCCAACCAAGCCTTTACTATGCTCGTCTCTGTATAAGCACTTAGGCTTTGTCTAGATGCAAATCTAAAGGTGTGATGCACCTGCAACATGTTAGTGAACAACACTCATATATTTGAGAAAACTAAACCAAAATTTGCACTTAGAACTGTTTAAATATAGCTAAAAGACATTTACTTCCAGATCTAGCTAGAGCAATGGAGATGTTAGTCCCCCAGGTTGGAGGTGATCAAGCCCTAAAACTCAGCAGGCAGAATGAAACTTTTGAGAACTTCCTAATCTGCGTCTGTGCAAAGTTTTCACAGTTAACTGCAAAGCAGTATCAACAGTGACTTAAATTACAATGTATGACGCTGACATGAAAGAAATGAAGGATACCACACATTCTGTTCTTCCAGGCCAGCTCTGAGACATTAACCTCTGATGGGGAAGAAAGAGGGGCAGAAGCAAGCATGTGGGGACTGCTCGTGTCTTGGACTGCTATATCCCTCCTGCAATGATAATCTAAAAATGGTCTTGGCTTAAACCAAAGAAAACATATTGAATGGCTCAGCCGATGCGTGGAAAACACCATCGCCAAAACTTTGTGGTAAATCTGAACTCCGGGCATGGATGAAATCATACCTAGCTAGGGAATACCTTGATGACATGTCTACTACTCACTGACAAAGTCCGCGTCATTCCCTTTCTCTGCCTAGCACAGCCCCATGTTCTTCTACGGAACTGTTCCAGAGCTGCCCGTGTATTTTGTGCAACAGAGCTGTTGGACAACATAAATACTAATGAGAACAAAAATTAGAACTTTAGATGTCCTCCCCTGCAAGTGACTACAGTCTGCAGAAGAGTCAGAAACTTTGTCGTCTTGGTCTTAAAGTCTTCCACACCTGGCCAAAAAGCAGCTTCATTTCAACAGCAAGGGTAAACACGATATTCAAAGGCGATGAGGCCAGGAAATAGAGAGAAGTTAAAATGGAGATATTTGCAACACTTATTTCAACTCACACACCAAGTTTCCCCAGCTTAGCTCTACAGTCTGTGCAAAGAAAAGCTTTTTAACTTCTCAAGGTGATTCAGAACAGCTAAAACTACAGCTTCTACTCTAAGCAGCCTTTGAAGAAGAGGGAAACAAGAAAGAAGTTCCCTGATAACTGGGAAGACCCTCAGGAAGACCGGCCCCACCAAGCTACAAGTTAGCCTCTGTTCTCCCATGTCCACAGCTGGTAGAAAGTACAACTGAGTAGCAAATGGGAGATGCAATTTCTCCTCTCCATCTCAGAACTCAGCTGAATCTTCACTTCTCATTTCCAGGAGAATTGTTCTAATGAATGTGCTTTATTTTATATAAAGGTAGACAACATTAACTACCTTCTCCAGCTATGGTTTTGAATGAATACAACTGTGGCACTTTTTTTGAATGCTCTTGGCTTTATGCACATGTAAAAGCCTCTTGAAGAAGAATCAAGAGACTTGTGCATGCAAGGCTCGAGCAGCTTTATGCAAGAGATGGGCAAATTCATTTCAATGCAGAAGATGCAAACACAAGCAGGACCACCAGGCATGAGGAGGACTGCATCCATGAAGTGGATGTGATGATTTAGCAAGTGAAATTGATGCCCATGATTTAATCTGTAATTTTCAATCCCTTGCTCTTTTTCAGCACAATCTTTCCTGCATTTTTGAGTATTCTTACCATTGACAGATTCATCTAACACTCGCTCACCTCTACCAGGACTCCTTCTTCACAGCAAGACAATGCGAATCTAGGCCCTCTGAGCAGCTCTGCACCATATGTATATAGCCCAACATCACTGCTTGTGAGTCAGCGCTCCTCTTCAGAGATGCCTGTTCTCAGCTCCTCATCCAGAAGGCCAAAGACCCTCAAGACTCAGTTTACATAGGGGAAGGAGTTTGGGTTGCGGCTCAGAAACCACGTTAAACAGCCTGCAACCCTTAGATATTAACTCACCGTTGAGAAGACCCAACATGCCCAGCAATCACAATCTTATATCTGTGATTCATGCAAATATTAATTTAATATGTTATCTTTCAGAAGACATGAACTTTTCAGTTACTAAGGGCACATTCCCACAAGTATCAAGTACCCCATGCAAGGAGGAAAGAAGCAACATGCTTACTGGTAGTTTGATTTCTGACAAAGGCAGAGCTTGAACTTGCAGAGCACAAGTTTGAAAGCCGTACCACATCCCCTCCAGACACCCCAGTAATGAAAGAGCACGCTGCCTGAAATCTCTCTTGCTTCAGTGATGCCCCAGGGCTCCTCTACACCAGGCAGAGGTAACAACTTTTGTTCCCCCAGCTAAACCATGATAGCTAGGTTGGTATAGCCCTCTGGTGGTATAAGCCAGCTTCTTATTTCCCCTCCTCAGCAGACCTAAAAAGTCTGACAAAGCAATCTTCTGTTAACATAGCCACATCTATGCCAGGTTTTCCTCAGCACAGGTAGACAATGAAGTATAACTTCTCTTGCACTCCTAACTAAGAGCAATACTAAAAGATTTTGTAATGTAGACCTAGCTCTATGCTGACTGCATATGCAGTAAGATTTTGCATTATAATTGTGCATGTAAGCTCTAGCAAATTGGGAAACTACTATACATTGAATGACTTCAGTACTGCTGGTATCGCAGTATTTTCTTTGCCAAAGACATCTTTTAAAAGAAATTATTACCTCTCCCCAAATCACTTCTTTTTTAATTTATTTACATACTATCTTAGATCTTTCTCAACCATGCAAATTAGACCGTACTGAAAGAGTGTAAAGAAATTTTCATTACTGCAGTGGTAACGTAATTGTACTGTTATGAGTACAATATACAAATTTATAGCTCCACAGTGCAAAGAATGCTCAGAACTGTCATTAAACCACTTCCAGACAATTCTCATGATCAAGACGTTTAAAATTGGTTTTCAACCAAGAGGAACTATTTTTCATGGTTACAAAAAGCTAAATTAATGTACAACAAAATTAATACTTTGTTACAATAGTGGTATACAATTTTTAGTTATAAAATATCAGCAAGTCTATTCCCTTCTTAAAAATGCACTACAATTTTGCCTTGAATCTATGTAATAATTCCTGCACCCATTAATCATGTGTTTATAGACCAATTAGATATTCATTGAAATGCAAATTGGGGGAAACAAGTTATTTAATCTACTATGTAATAATGAACAATTTCATGTTAATTTGCTACTTACTGAAGATATGCAAAATATTAAAGTTATTTCCACTTAAATGCAATTCTGCCCCCCTTTCCAGCACTTGGTTTTGTAAATTTAATCAGCTTTCAGAACGTAAGCCCACCATTTTTGGTATCTAAATACCTGACTGAAAGGTCTGCTGGAAGTCCTTCTTGTGTAATAGATAGATGCTGATACAGCCACCATTTTAAAAGAAGCGTGAATTCCAATTTGAACTCTGCTTTGTCCTCAAGGACTGAGACCGGCAATGTAGGGGGTGACACGTGAGCACAGTGCAGCAGGGACGGGTGCTGGGAGCCACAGGGCTGAGGAGAAGTCCCCTGGGAGCAGCAGCTGAGACCACCCGGCTCTGAACTCCCCAGGAGCTGGTCGCTGCTCCCTGCACCGGGCCACGGTGTTTCTGTTCAGCTGGCCTACAGCATCGTGCTTCTAGGACACAGCATCTCCTGCCTGCAATTTTATTTGTTCCTTTGATTAAACTAATTTGAAAGAGGAAGATGCAGTCTAAAACAGTGCCACTGCAAGGCTTCCCGCTTCATTTTAAAGTAGAATTCTAGTATGAAAAGAGAAGAAAAGTGCTGTTTATAAATGGGGTGGGGTGTCTATGTCTACAGTAACAAACTCCGCTGAGTTTACACGTACGTTTTAAGGCTGAAAACCCTGAGGAGCTGGCTTGGGTCCCAAGACACAACTCTGGCCTTTTCCATGCTGTGTAATATGCCGGGAAGAAAACACGCCGGCTAAATTATTTACTTGCATGAAACCATTATCTCCAGTTTAAGCTCAAGGCATCATCTGGATACTCCTTTGCTTCATATCATGCCCTGGTGACACCTCTGCAATTGCAGTGAAGTCATGGGGTTTGCACAGGGTGGAGCGCATCGCAGCTCGGGAGAAGCCTGGGACTGGCTCAGGTGCGCAATGACTGCAGGAGCGCCCGAACAAAGCCACGCTGCCTTGTCCTCGGCACGTCAGCCTCATCTTCCTATGGCTTCTGTTGTGCCGGGCTCTGCCCCTCAGCAATAATACTTCTAATTGTCATCTATGTAAAGAAGCACAATCCCTCCTCAACTCCTTTCTTCTTCCCTTCACCATCTGAACAAAAAATTCCACGTTTTTGTGCATTTACCCAATACTTATAAAGCAATCTAAAGATGGAACATACAGCTGCTGTATGACACTGTTGAGCAGTGCTAGAAAATAATAAAAATAAGAAGCAATCAAAAAGACAAGTCCTCAACAATGGTAGTGAGTGTTTACAGCTCCAGTTACACAACAAGGACAAATCTGTAGAGCAAGGCTATACAGTTCTGAACAATCATAGCAAAAGCTAACCAAGTTGGTACCATTTAGAAAACTGTCTGAGCTCTCTTTTAAGTCAAATTGAACAGTGAAAGCATCACATACAAAGTATTCATTCAGCACAGTGCAAGATACACCTTAAACTGCTATGACTCGTACTGCCTGGCAATTAAATTAGTATCTGGAAAGTTCAGCAACAGTTTTCATTTATGAAAACTTACATTTCCCAATAGTTCCCCATTGCTTTAAAATTATTACAAACAAGTTTTCAATAAGAAGCAAGAAGTTTACTTTAAATATATTGCTAGGAAATCCATATATTTACTTTCATCATTTTTAATACTACAGTGGAGGACTTTAAATGACTGTTTAAGTGAACAAGAATTGATACACAACAAAAATGTACACAACGATACACTTCATTTAATGTTACATTTTGGCAAGAGCAAGTGCATTATAACTTCTTCAAGAAATGTCTTGCTCAGTCAAGCAGAAGTAGCTCCCATGTGGGAGAGCAAGGACTATTATGTTACATGGTTTTACTGGAGATAATTCTTTACTAAACCAATCAGACCACATAATAACAGCATTCTAACACCAACTACAGGCCCTTGGAGACCAGTTTGTGTGTGGCCTAGATTTCATAGGCTTCTTTACAACAGATGTGTTGGATGAGGGTAGTGTTACTTCATATATTAACTTGCATGTTCCTTAGGTAAAACAGCAGTATTAGTTTAAGTTCTACCTCTCATATATTCTTATAAAAAAATGTGTGCCTTCTGCAAGGAGATGATAAATCTGAAATCAAATAATCCATAGCAATTACAATTCATCAGTTTCTAAACCTCACTAGAAGTACTGATAATCTCTTAAAGATGTATCAATGACACCTTTTCAGCTCCTGTACAGTACCCAGCTACATGTTTAAGAATGCTCAGCTACAAAAAACTGTGTAGATAAGTCCAAAAACTGTCTGAAAGAGCAACAACTTATGTATCTATTAATTTCCCTTTGTTCTATAATGATCTTCAAGTCTAGAAACTGCATTTTCATAGGGCCATAAATGAAAACAAAATCATAAAATCTCTCTTCTCTGATAGATGCTAAAAAAAATCCCATTACTTGAAATGCACCAGTTCAGGATTAAACAGGAAATAATCAGCTTTATGCCAAAGGAAGGACCTCGCCCTGCAACTTTTTATTTATAAAATACTGAATTGATGGAAAGCTATTTCCTACATCTGCTCCATGGTAAACTTATTGCTCCATCCAAAACAGGAAGGGTGAAGTTTATCTACAAAAGACTCTGTCTATGTTAATTCTCATGTTAAAAATGCTTTAATAGCTTTCAGTTATACCCACTGCCCATAAAGGAAAGTGATATTCATTTAAGCTTCATCAGAATGGGCTGTATATTAACAGCAACAATTACGTGACAAACCAATCTTCCTTCTAATAAAAACACACAAATATTTTTGTACGGAAAGTACAGTGGTTTAAAGTCCACATACATGGACTGTGCTGCAGTCAAGAGCAGCGATGATGCATGAGCTTTTACCAAAAAGTAAACTGTAGTGATTTAGTTTTCCCTCAACAAGTCTTCACACTTTCAATTTCAACAAATATCCTCAGCTACAAATATTCCCAGATTCAACACGCCACATTAAGAGGGCTCATTTTTGTTAATGGGCAAGACAGAATTTTATCCTGAGGTGTGGATCACCTATATTTTCTTCAGTGGCACAATGTAAATGAGCAGCAAGAGAAGAAAAACAAACAAAAAAATAGATCTCCCTTTTCAAATTGAGAGCAACTCCCAGCAGATCAGTTGCACGATTAACTGGCAGCAGAATTGTTATTGTAAACTTAAAGCTAGTGAATCGATGAGTTTAAGAACCAGCCCTTAAATGAGAAGGCTTTCTCACCATCACTGTCTAAAGAGCAACTTCTTTTTTTTTTTCCTTATTTAATGGTTAAAAAAAATGCTAAAGCAGGTTTGGATATGCATGCCAAAGGCTAGGTTTTTTAATCACATGTGCAGCATAAAGAAAATACTACACAAAGTAAGTAAAGTACTGTATGTAATGGACAACTTTTCAGAAAGGAAAAGCAACAGCTGCAAGAAGAAAAACAATTACTTAGATTACCAACATTTTATTACTTAGTTTATGTTAAACCTTAAGGTTTCTGAAAGTTTAGAATTACTTCACACATTATATTGGCCTCACAAATCAGTTTTATTAGTGCCTCAATAACAGATCAAATTTTTTTCATGTCCAAGTCATGGTCCTGTCTCTACCCTCTAAGTAGTCACTCTCATAATTTACTTTAAGTACTCATTTCAAATATAATAATCAAATAAAGGAAAAATAAATTAAGGCCATGTTTTTGAAGACTTCTGTAAGCCATCCTTAGCTTGTGGATGGGTATCTTTTTCCATATGCAGCTGTGACAGCTGAAAAGACTATTCCCCCTTTCCAGCTGTCACCATCCCCATACCAGAAACCTTCACCCCAATATACAGGACTACTCCTAAAATTCATTTTTAGGCAAAATCAGCCTGATTAGGTCACATGCTAGCACACCAGTTGGGCTGCAGGGAGGAATCACCTATTCAGGGTGAGAAGGTGATAAGCAGCTGTGGATGACACCTAAAGAGGACATTTCTCTATAGCCTTATTAGTGTGTCCAGTATCTTTGAGCTCATCTGGGACCACTTATAGAACTGCTACCTAACACAGACAGACAAAGCACACAGGATTTGTGTTGAAATGTTCACGTATCTTAGCACATATCTTCAGTCAAATACAAAATACATAAAGAAACCGATCATAAAGCTAGCACAATGGCCTTGGGTGGAACAGGTCAGAAAAGCTGTATGATGAAGCCTCATTTCTTATTGCAAATATATTCATTCCTTCTGTATTTTTAGCATTCAACACCCAAACTATCTCTCCTTCTGAATCTGTTCCCACAATTCTAGCTATTTCCACCTCAGTTTGGAAGCAGAAATCCGATCCAAAAATTGGTAAAAACAGAAAGCATGTCTGCCCCCAGAAAGAAAGCCACAAGGAATAGAGATTGTCTTTTATGGTTAGTAAATCACATGTCTTAGGGCAGTGATTACCAATTGTGGTTCCAAGGGAACGTAGTAGGAGTTCTGCATTTACTCAGTGGATACACCACTGACTGTATCCCACAGTACTTGGAATTAATTATTTGATAAGTTTGGGTTACAGCTGGTAAGTAATATTGAAGAATCGCAGTGATTAGCTGGTTCAAAAAAGCTTGGGAATCACTGGGGGTTTTTTTCAGCGTGAACTATTTTGCCATGTGAAAAACAAGCCTATTTTGTATTCAAAAAGATCTTCTGAGACTAAAAGCATTCTCTTTCTACTTCCTCGTTAGAAGCCTTTACTAATGAGATAGTTAAGCAATGCTGCAGCATTTCAGCACAAGAACTGTTACCTATCAAACTCATTAAAGGAATGTCTGCCGTGTTCAATCCAGTGTCACTGAACATTTTCCAGAAGTTGTCTGATGAGGTGAACTGACAGAAGACAGATTTGGAACGAACTTGGCAAGATATGTGAACACACTCATGACTTTTTGAAGTGTTCACTTGTCTTCAGATTCTGGCATCCACTGAAAAGCTTTGATTCTTTTCGAGTCTGGCTTCAGTCAGTCCTTATAAAAAGTATTATGACCAACAGAAGAAAACTGGGATCATCAAATACTGTTTTGTGTTGGGGATTTTTGAGACAAGAGTTTTTGAGAGCTTTAGCTCTGTATTCTTCAGATAGCTTAGAGCAGCTTTCTGTGATCCCTAACATCTATAAATTGTGGTAACAGCACAATGCAACAAATCCACTAAGTCAAAAAATAACAGAGATATTTCTAGTACTCAAGAGACAAAACTTAGAATCATAGAACCATTTAGGTTGGAGAAGACCTTTAAGATCATCGAGTCCAACCATAAACCTAACATAACACCAAGTCCACCACTAAACCATGTCCCTAAGCACCACATCTACACTTGTAAACACCTCCAGGGATGGTGACTCAACCACTTCCGTGGGCAGCCTGTTCCAATGCCTGACAACCCCTTCAGTCAAGAAATTTTTCCTAATACCCAATCTAAACCTCCCCTGGCACAACTTGAGGCCATTTCCTCTTGTCCTGTCACCAGCCACCTGACAGAAGAGACCAGCTCCCTCCTCACTACACCCTCCTTTCAGGTAGTTGCAGAGAGCAATAAGGTCTCCCCTCAGCCTCCTTTTCTCCAGGCTAAACAACCCCAGTTCCCTCAGCCACTCCTCATCAGACTTGTGCTCCAGGCCCCTCACCAGCTTTGTTGCCCTTCTCTAGACACGCTCCAGTGCCTTAATGTCTTTCCTGTAGTGAGGGGCCTAAAACTGAACACAGTACTCAAGGGGCGGCCTCACCAGTGCCGACTACAGCGGGACAATCACTTCCCTGCTCCTGCTGGCCACAGTATTTCTGGATACTAGATTTCAAGGACAGTAGAGGTCTAGACTCAGTCCTCTTGGATTTACTTCATGAAATATCTTATCTACCTTAACCGTAAAACAGGAAGGCTGATTATGGTACCAGCATTTATTTACTCGTAACAATAGTAAAGCCTCATGTAAATTAACAGGTCAATGAAATAAAATACGGCTAGAACAAATTAGCAGCTACACAGCAACTCTGTCAACTTCCTGCAGGTTAAAGATTTGTTGAGTATCACCAGCAGCATTATGAATTGTGGTCACTTCAGAGCTACAGCAGTTCTGCCTCTGGCCAACACTCCAACGCATAGAACTTCGCTCTGGCAAATCACACAGGCAACTAAAGGTATGGGGGAGTTGACCCTTCAACTAAACACTTCATACAATTTCAAATTAGCACCAACACCTTGAGGATATCCTCAAATAATTAGGAAATCTGTTATATCTGCAAACATACTTACTTTGCCATATTAATCTTATCTTCAGAGATACATAGGGTATAGTTTGAATAGTCTACAATAATTCACTTTAGGGCAGACAGCAAAACAAATAATTTCAAGTCAAACAGCTAAAATCGAGGGAAAAAGTAAACTAATAAGGAGGTAATACAAAAGAAGATCTAAAGTAGATAATGAAACTGGAAACCACAGAACTAATATGAAAGTATTTATCGAATAAAATGTACAACAGAAAATTTTTTTATGCTGTATGTCTAAGCAGAATAATAGCTGTTGCTGATAAAGCCTACTGATGCTGGATTGATACAGTGTGTTTTGGATAAGAACAGCATGGAAAGAGAGCAGTGAAGTCTCTTTTGATAAGCAGAACTAAATAGTTTACTGCCTAAGATAAAAATAGGTTGCTAAAGGTCAAACACTTTAATGCAATAGCCAAAAGAAACAGTACCATGCTATTTACCTTTTAACCTTACTTCATACAAGATCACCACATGCTCTCAAAGATACAGAATAGACAGGGGTTATTCGTACAAACATATCCTGAAAAATAAGGCATTCCTCCCTTCATGCAGCCTTCCAGAACTTTTTTTTTTAACAAAACAGTTCACGCTAATAAAGATCTGGCTGAACTACACTGTCTGGAAACAGAATTAAATGAGGAAAAAAGATTTAATTATTTAGAACAAAGCAAGCCAAATTAAATAAAAAAGTTACCATGAAAATTAACAACATTTTCTCATTTCATTTAGAAATTCCAGTGGGCTTTTTGGTTTTTAAAATCACATAAGGGTAGAAACATTGCAAACTTCCTATTTTCAAATCAGCAGGTAAGACATTTTGCGATTTCAAGGATTAGTATCCACAAAGAATTGATTTACATGCTAAACAAAGGATAATTTCATTTATTTATTTATGAGCACTATGGACTGTGTAGAATAACAGTGACTGTTTCATTTAAAAAAAAAAAGTTGCCTTTGCAGGGTAAGTCAGTAGCTTACACTCCTAATGAAGAAAATATGACTAACACTTTCCATTTGTTGGCTGCAATGCACTGAAACCAGATCTTAGAATTATTGCTTAGTTTTAATATGATCCATTGACTCACTTCATCTCACCTCAACTTAGTATTAACCTCTCTTTCACTTGTTCACCTCTTCTCTTTGTTCCCCTTAGTTCTCCATTTCTCAGCAAACTACACTGTGGACAAAGTCAAATCACTCTTTCTGCTCCAAAGACCCTGCAGTTGGCCAACAGCAACCACTACTGTGTCTGACTACATGCACTTCTGCCGCCACAATTTTATCTGAGCCCTCCCTGTTCCCTTGGCAAGTCTTCACTCAAGCTCTTATATAACCTGGCTCTCTGAAAAAAATCAGAAATTAATTGAAAAATATTTCACATCAATTGAATTATCTGAGCATCTTTGTATTACCTTGTGACATAGATGCATTTATACTTCATGCATTGCTATCAAACATGAAAACATAAACAAAAGGTGTGTTTCATAACTAAATGGAAACATTTAAAGAACAGAAACAAACACTGCTCACTGTATACTTTATGTATATATGCACACATGTTCTTTCAGGGCTTTAATGTAATATATAATACAGCAGCTTTAAGGAATACTGTAAAAAGCGACTTGCTTACCAGTTACACATACATGCTGAGCAATTCATATTGAAATAAATTGCAAGCATACCACTGAAAGCTTGTATCCTTATATGTATAAAACCCTACCTGACACTAGACATTGAGTATTTGTACTCAGTTAACATGTTAAATGACCTTGCCTCTTAAAATCTTAGTTGATCCACAATGGACAAAATCAAGCTCAGCTCTTTAACCCTAACAGACCTCCGCATATCTTAATACAACTCTTCAGCAATATGCACATATATTTTTCAAGAATACTTAGTCTTACTGTACAGAAACACCTAGTCAAACAGCAGCAGACTGAAGAGAAACTGAAGCCTGAGATAAAGAAATAAGACACGAGCCATGTTACTATAAAGACACTAGACTTTCAAAAATACCCAGTATAATTTTTAACAAAGAGTTACAAGTGATCAAATCCCGCTTTCCCTAAAGTAGAAAGGATCATTTTTATAATAAATGTCATGATTCAAAAAAATTAACACTAGTCCATACACAGAGTAAAGAAAGAGGATTGTGTTGCAAAGCAGAGATTACATTCTTGGAAGTCCCCCATGTATAGCACAGGTCTAAGACAAGCAAGGAGGTACCTTACATTTTCACTGCACAGTCAGAAATACATACATGCAGAAATTATGTTTCTGCCATCAATAAAAAAAAAAATTTATTTGGATCAATATAAATGAACAAGGAAGGCATACTCTTTACAGTGGACGAGATACTTCTCTTTGGAATCATTACTCTGGCTGCTTACCGTGACATGAGTAACCCCTATACAAATTAAAAGGCTCCAGAGCCAACTCATTATAACGATACATGCTTTTCCTGGTAGCAAAAAAGCCCACCCTGCTTAAATTAGAAAGGAACACTCCTAAAACAGATTTTCTTTGGTAACCTATCTGGGTCATGAGAGACCATTACTTTAAACTCAAGACTTTTTTTGACCAACCCCCACTCCCCAAATACTGGCTGACAAATGACGTAGAAAATTCACACACCAAGAATGCATACTGTATTTAACTAATTTTTTAAAAGTCTTATCAAATCACATATACATTCGCAATTTTAGATAAATTACATCTGGATTAGGTATGTTAATGACTCAATACTACAACCATTTTACTGTACATTCACTAGTGTCCAGATTATAATGGTCACATTTGGCATGCAGATGTAATTCCCTATCCAAAAGGAGACTGCAAGAATAACAAGACCAATAATTTTGTTGCATGCATTATGAAACATTTCACTCTGTTATTAAAAGCACCAATCACTTATATATGGGCTCAAGAAAGCAACAGCCTAAACCAAATCAAGGGTGAGTCAGAGAGCTTTCCAAAGCTCGGAGTTAAACATTTAGGTATCCTGTTACTAGAAAACCAAAGGAAAAAAAACATTAGCTGACCTCAGTGAAACAGGAAACAGAATCTTAAGAGTTTAGCTTTGCTTCTGATTTTAGCGAAAACATAGTTGCAAGAGAACATCCTTCAATAGTAATGTAAGAAAAAGGAAAATTGTACAGTGAGCTGTAGTTATGCCTAATAGTACCTTTGAGAAAAACTATGAAAAGTATTTAAAAATTAATCAGGGCATTTTTGACTTATGGCTAGACCTACACTTGGGTAAGCAGATTAATAATTTACTAAAACCTAATTTTTACATTGAGGAATTATTCATATAGGTTTTATTTGTAGTTGATGAGAAATACAGTAAACTGAACCAAATGGACAACAGAATCATCAGCAGTGACTGACATGTTTATCAAATTCTTCAGTAAGCGATTTCAGGTACTTGATGCAGGAACGCTGCGTTTCCTGCCTTACGATCATAGCTTCCTGCAGATGCCTCAAGGGCATCCAGAGGGGAAGACACCCAGCTGGAAGCACCTGACTGCTCCCCACTTGTTTCTGGCACCAGAAATAGCAACGAGTTTTCTTGCATGATGTAGCGTCTCCACCCTCCAGCCAGGGAGAAACTCCACTGCATTTGCCCATGGGCTTTAGAGCTTCTGTGGAATTAATTCCCATCTCCACCCATATTCCTCTTGTTCCCCATCTCATTCTTTTCCCCACCCTCTTGGCTGCAATTCCTGATCGTGGCAGAAATCTTTTTTTCTTCAAGTCCAGTCCCACCCTTGCTCATTGCTTCCTACACTCCCAATTCCCAACCCTACCTCTCCCATCACCACAAATCCTTTCATCTCTTCCAGATTTCCTCCACCCTCCAATTCAGAGGTCACTTCATTCCTCAGCTAGACATAGTTCCACTCCACCTCTTCCTCAGAAACTCTTGCATCCTTTTGCCCCTGTCTTCCAGCTGCTCTCCTGCATCCAGTCCTCCTCCTATCTTTCCTTTGGCACGGTCCACCTCTCTCCATAGAGAAGGCACTTTGACAGGAAGATTCCTAGCTTGACATTCACATGCCTTCCTATACTGGTTTCTCTCCTTTCGACTGTTTGAAAAAAAACTGAACTTTTGCTACGGGTGGAGGGGTACACCAGTCATTGGCAAAAGCTGGTGAAGGTACAGTCTCCATCCCCTTGCTCGGGGAGCTATGGGTGACACTGCCCCACCAGTAGAAGTCATCTAATTACAGGTTTCAAGGAGGCTGCATCCAGCTCACAGGTCCCCCCAAAAGACCAAAGAGACATCTTTATCTTAAACCGTAACAGTCTTTGTTGCAACTCTCCTGTTCAGTGGGAGGGAACAGATGCATTCAAAAGGGCATTCAGCTTTACTTCACAGTGAGTTGTGCCTTGGTGTGGGAATATCTCTGTAATTGCACACTTCCAGTTCTTAATCACATTAGCCGACAGGCAATAAATAGATAAAACATTCAGAAATCTTTTGATCTTCACTTTCCTAAAGTGCAAATACTTTAATAAACTCTAAGAGGTTAGAGTCTGAATTCAAAGGGACCATTTAGTTTATAAAACTGAGCTATCTCACTACCAAAAATACTGATTATTGTGACTGCTCTCTCCTCTCAAGATCTACTCAGGGACTTTAGGGGCTAGAGCAGCTGGGTACCAGCTTGGTTCCCAACTAGATCAAAATTTGTCTCCAAGAGGCCAGCTGGAAGAAGCTGTTATGAGGTTGTCTAGTGATGCATTAGTGCTCCCAAATGAGTACCTTCTCCAAAATATGTAGAACCAAGGCTACTGAAGTTAGAAGATGGTGAGGTGTGCTAAAGGAAGAAAAGAGTTCTGGTCATGGCAGCTTTAGATAGAAATTAAACAGAAATATTTTAAAAAGTTTTAACTTCCCTATGATGAAAATAAACAGTTACTATGCAAATACCACCAAAGACTATAACTTTCTATAGATTTCTGCCTGATAATTAAATAACTTTGAGTGTCTAAGGCAGTGCTTTCAAGATACTGAATGTTCAGAGACAGTAGTGGCTCAACGCATAACACAGCATGGGTACTCACTTGTGGCAGCAGGCACATTTAAGGAACCACACTGTGAGTAAGAGAACTGGCTAAAGAAGTATCTGCAAACTTTTCATTCTTTTTCCTGATCTGATTCATAGCCAGGCCCCACAAAGACTACTGTGCCAGCACAGGGAGATAATTTCTTAAACTATGGCTGCCACCAAACTCTGTTATTTGCAGCTGAGGTCTGCAATGGTACAAGTTAGGGTTGTTTTGTATTTTAAAGCAACTGCAGCACTTGCTTAAAGGGACTTTCTAATGTCTAATGAGATACAATCATATTAGTCTTTCTCCACTGGAACTTGTACAGGTTCTGCTACTGCCTATTTTCATAAAGCTTGTAACAACTAATCATCTTGGTTTACGCCTAAATTGAATTTAGTTGAAACCTGACAAGAGAGTCAAAAGATACACAGCACAGATATTCTACGATTGCATAAGCTAGTTTCTCCAGGAAACCAAGCTAAAAAACAAAAATGTAATAAAATAGGCAGATTTCCAGTTGATCACTGAAAAGCTTGTGTCAGCATACTCTAATCTTTTTTTGATTTTGTGTTTAAAAATGCTTGTGTGGAGATTTTTTTATTTAGGTAGCACATGACCAAAAACGTTAAATATATAAATTATCTATGATGCTAAGGCAGTGAACTGCTTATGGAGAATAATTATGGTCAAGTAAGTACACACAGTACCCACATAAGTACAGCATTTTATGTTGTAATGAAACCAAGTATTTAAGCTATCTAGGGAGCAGGAAAGGGGAAAAGATCCTAGCAAGGCAATTAAACCATGGAGAAACAGAATCAAACCCATCTCTTAAAGGTTATTAGTGTCATTCAGAGCAATACTCAAAGTTCAATAGTTCAGAAAATTAATGTATAAACAGTCCTTCTCAAGAAGCATGAGAAGCTGAAGAACCATGAACAACATGACCTACTTGATTTTGACAGTATTCAACTTCTGTGATTTTATAAGTCAGGTTGACTCTATTAATTAGCCTTTCGAAGTCAAAGTATCAAGGTAAAACAGGGACACTATAACCTTTGTCCTGTTGGGAATCTCGGCCCTTGTTTTTCTGCCATATTTTGTGAAGCATGCCATTGTGATATCCATTCCATACTAGTGTATGTCCAGACAATCAAGGAGGTCCAAAAGTCACATCAGTGCAAATAAGAGTCAAACAAACCAGGAAAGTGTTCCTCATGGATCAGTGATAAATGTTGATGTGCATTAGTCATTTATACCCAAGATAAAAATCTAATGTTTTTATAATCTTAACTAACAGAAGAAGCACATGCATAAGCAACTTATGCAACAAAAGATTTTTTTCCCATATCATTTAGGAAAGTAAGTTCCCAAGTCTGATGCCTTTTGGAATTATCTTTCTAAAAGTAACAAAACTATGTAAAAGAACCGTAAGATTATTGTACAGTTTAAAGGTCAGAGCAAATGAATACTTTCTGTGCCAAGCTTTTAAGATACAAACCTATATAAATGCTATATGCACTAAAAATAATTTGAGCAAAACCCGTAACAGCCGTCTGTAAGCTGTAGCTTTAAATAATTTTTTTTTTAATTTGCTTGCTTTCCAAATGCCACCCAATTAATGGCTGTCAAATCACTAATGTTCACAGAAAAAAAACCCAAGCGTTAAAAAAAGTGTAGCCTACCCATCTTTAAAACATATTGAGTTTAACCTGCTCAGTGAAACAACTGCCAGAGAAAGAAGATACCAGGCTAGGCACTGAGATACAGAATATAAAAAGAAATAGAAACTTAAGAACCAGGTAACAAAAACAACCTGTCATCAAAGTGTCTTTGGTCACTGATGATCCTGTATTTATACACGAATCAGTGTTGTATACAAATCAGATTACAAATGGATTAGAGAATTAAACTACATGCACCAGCAAAACTGCCACCTACAAAACAAGTTTCTGTTACATTAAGATCAGCCCTACAGTCTGTAAAAGACACACAAAACCCCATAAAACTGCAGATTCACACTTCAGCAGATTTTCCCTACCTACAGGTTGTCTGTGTGCTACTCTTCCATCGCTGTCTACTCCAACCTCCTGAGGCCTAAAAGCTCGTCAGCGCAGGAAAAATGAAAAACCAGCTTCCATGCCCAACATCAAGTGCTTCCTGTCACCTACCTTCCTGCCACCACATTTCATTGCCACTTACCAGGGTTTTTTGCACGTTTGCTGTTACCACCTTCCCATCATCACATATGGCTTTATGAAACCTTTCCTTCATGACACTGTTCTCCGTTTGCCCTACATACCTCCTGTTTTAAGCACCACTTGGATTCTTGTTTCATCTCTTTCAGATCATCACCACTCCGACTGTATTGGGAATACTGATAGAGCTGATGTGAAATCAGTGTTGGGTGTGGGGGGAATAGATGCTAGACAGTAGTTCTTTGAGCTAGGGCTATTTCTGAGGCAATTGAAACTTCTGGATCTAATTATTACGTACGTGGGGCTGATCCTATTCTCATTCTGTTTCAATTTAGGAAGCAGCAGGTTTCCCCAGTAGCAATGCTGAAATATTCCTCCAAAATATGCCTTGATCAAGACACAGTAGGTTATCAGAAAGAAAAATACTAAAAAGTTAAAAGTTTAAACTTCAGTGCATTGAGCCAACTAAGAGAGAATTTTATCTTCCACCCTTAAAAGTCCAAAAATAAAAATCAAACAACACTGCTAAAACCACCTCTCAAGTCCACCAATGAATGCCCTTCTGTTAAAGCAAGAATAAGCTGGAGACAATGCTGGAGAGGAAGCTCTCTCTATCCTCTAAATTAAATTCAAGTTCCTAAAAGCCAACAACAACAGAACCCCAACAACAATCCCTGCTCCCTCCCCCCCCGCAAAAAAAAACCCTAATAACCCTCACTCCCACAGAAACTACTGCCTTTTATCAAGGCTCAGACTATTCATCATTTCTGGGTTTGTCCTTCAGCTTTCTCAGGAGGTTCGTCAGTGTCAGTTCTGCTTATCCGTCCAAGCATCTTCACTTCTGACAGTTTTTTCAGCAGGCAATTTCTCATAATCAGTTCCTAATTACGTATCAAGGCCCACACATTTTTAGAGAGTTTCTTGTGTTCCTAATACCTTTTCCAATCCTGTTTACACTCATCTTCTCTTGAAACTCATCCTTCTTCTTCCTAGCCTACTCACTATTACAGTTTCCAGGTCTTCTTTCATCCTGTTATTAAGTTCTTCTGGTTTCTCACCACAGAACAAGAAATTCTAAATCAATCAACCAATCAATCACTGCTAGCTGTTGATTGAAAAAATACTATTTAATGGAAAACTCCTTAGATTTTCACTTTATCTGACCAAAAAGTGGATCTTGTCTTTCAGATTTGAACAGCTGGGCACTGAGTGAAACAGGTATAACCCACCTAGTAGATGAGGGGAAGGCTGTGGATGTTGTCTACCTGGACTTCAGTAAGGCCTCTGACACTGTCACTCATGGCATACTCCTTGAGAAGCTGGCAGCACATGGCTTAGACAAGCGTACTCTTTGCTGGGTAAAAAACTAACTGGATGGACGAGCCCAGAGGGTTGTGGTGAATGGAGTTAAATCCAGTTGGCGGCAGGTCACAAGTGGTGTTCCCCAGGGCTCAGTACTGGGGCCAGTTCTCTTTAATATCTTCATCAATGATCTGGACAAGGGGATTGAGTGCACCCTCAGTAAGTTTGCAGATGACACCAAGTTGGGAGGGAGGGTTGATCTGCTCAAGAGTAGGAAGGCTCTGCAGAGGGATCTGGACAGGCTGGATCGTTGGGCCGAGGCCAACTGTATGAGGTTCAACAAGGCCAAGTGCCAGGTCCTGCACTTCAGTCACAACAAACCCATGCAACGCTAAGGCTTGGGGAAGAGTGGTTGGAAAGCTGCCCGGCAGAAAAGGACCTGGGGGTGCTGGTTGACAGCCGGCTGAATACGAGCCAGCAGTGTGCTCAGGTGGCCAAGAAGGCCAACGGCATCCTGGCCTGTATCAGAAACAGTGTGACCAGCAGGAGCAGGGAAGTGATCGTCCCCCTGTAGTCGGCACTGGTGAGGCCGCCCCTTGAGTACTGTGTTCAGTTTTGGGCCCCTCACTACAGGAAAGACATTAAGGCACTGGAGCATGTCCAGAGAAGGGCAACGAAGCTGGTGAGGGGCCTGGAGCACAAGTCTGATGAGGAGTGGCTGAGGGAACTGGGGTTGTTTAGCCTGGAGAAAAGGAGGCTGAGGGGAGACCTTATTGCTCTCTACAACTACCTGAAAGGAGGTTGTAGTGAGGAGGGAGCTGGTCTCTTCTGTCAGGTGGCTAGTGACAGGACAAGAGGAAATGGCCTCAAGTTGTGCCAGGGGAGGTTTAGATTGGGTATTAGGAAAAATTTCTTGACTGAAGGGGTTGTCAGGCATTGGAACAGGCTGCCCACGGAAGTGGTTGAGTCACCATCCCTGGAGGTATTCAAAAAGCATGTAGACAAGGCACTTCAGGACATGGTTTAGTGGGCATGGTTGATGGTTGGACTCAATGATCTTAAAGGTCTTTTTCCAACCTAAATGAATCAATAATTCTATGATTCTTTCACTTTTTTTTTGTCGTTTCAATGAAGTCCAGCAATTTTATCAAGTACCTAACTACTAACCCTCTCTCATTTAAGTCTTCCAGAGATCTGCCATCAAATTATAACATCTGTCAACAATACCCTTTAAGACTGTCTGTAAGCAAACAGTCCTCTTTGAGATCTTGCAATCTGCAGCACTGCTTGACCACATAAATCAAGTGCCACTACATCAAAAACTGTATCAATAGCTACATTTGTCAACAGGCTGAGTCCCCAGCATTCACCATCTTCAAAATTATGTGCCCAGCACAGGCCAAGAACTGTTTACGTTAAAAAATATAAGGCAAAATAAACTGTCAAACACAAAATCTTCCTGTAGACAGGTAGTGATAGAAAGCTAAAGGTGAGTTCTATCTGTTGCAGTCAAGTGTCTCTAAGAAATACCCTATTGTTACTGGATACATGCACACATTTCTGGTGTTAAGTTCTCTTAAACATATTGCCCTATGAGCATTGTATATTAAATAACACTCACTTTTTATCAGCTTTCCAATGAAAAAAGCTGCTGGCAATAAGCTGAAATGTGGTAATATACTTCCTTATTAAACTATACCTTCAGGTGCTGAAGTAAAATGTGCGAGTTGCACTGATTTTGCATATGCAGCAGTCTGTAATTACGAACACTGCAGTGCATACCAAATAACCCATTAATGTCCATGGAAAGGGAAGAGAACACAGCTAAACAAATGGAAAGTGAAGGACTGCAACTTCCAAAGCATGGTGACCCAAACACAAGAAAAGAAAAGTAGCTAAAGTTTTCACATCCTTTTACAAGTATCCTGCTTTAAATCAATGTATTTGTAAGGAGAATCAATACTATGAAGATACTGACCTAAAGCTTATGTTCTCCATCTTGCAGTTTCATAATCATGAAAACGCAGATTTCTAACAAACAGCTCAGATTTAGAAAACTGAAAGATCCCTGCACAAAAAAGACTTAAGGCAAGTGTGAACTATAAAGATGCAAACAAGCATAACAACTTAATTGATTTGATTTTGCAATGGTAACAATTAAAGACGTCTAGAATAAATAATAAAAGATAGTAGAAAAATCAGTGAGTCAAAATTAATATGGAAGAAAAAGTGCCTAAGAATGTGTAAAAAGTAATAAATTACTTGCCTTGTATATAAGGAGAGTGGTACTGATAAAAGGCAACAAACCACAAAAGGATGAAACAAGATCATAGGCAGATGATATCATTAAGTAAAAGAATCATCATCAATTTTGCTGAGAAGCCTAAGGCAAAATACCAAGACCTGAGACAAATGTTTTCTTGATCAGGAAAAAATAAATTAACACACTTAATTGCATTTTACATTTAAATAAAACAAACATAAGCTCAGAGGAGGCATGATACATACTACGCTACCAAATTAGACTGATGATGATGAGTCCATCATTAAGGCCTTGCTACTGTGTAGTAAGTACACAAAGCTTGAAGGACAACAGAAAAGCTAGGAGGGAACCAAAATCTACAGCTTCCCCATCTTTTACTCTCATCTGGCTTGTTACTCTTGTCTGGTCTCCTCCTGTAAGAAAAAAAGTATGTCTGACCTCATCCATAATCAGAAATAATCCTTTAATGTGTTTTCTGGCTACTGTTCCAGTTCCTTCAGCTTCACTTAACTTACCTACCTCTTAATTCATGTTTTAATTAGGGGATTTTTTTCTAACCTACATAATTTTGCCTGAAATGAGCAACAGCGTAAGCAGACCAACAAGCTAATCTAAGGAAACAGTAGCCTGTTTCCCTGGCTCATCTGAAGTCAAAAGAAAAGGTACATCCAAGGCCAGCTTTGACAGCCTCCTTCATTCCTTCCTGGATTCCCATTAGTCCAATTTATTCATTTATTTATTTTACAACTGCTAAAACTTGAATGTTTAATCTAACATATCCAGAACTTATAAAACTTTTCTGATATACTTACCACGGCTTCTCATTAGCTTATTCCTAGCCAAGATGCGGAAGCTACCTCATATTTACATCCTCTTCCAACCTTTACACTTTTGAAGCATTGTAAAAGAGTTGTTTGAAGCAAAGCAAAACTAGCAATGGACACAGGAGGGGTTGGGGGCGAGGAGGAAGGCATGCAGTACACTTCCATACATTAAGGAAATTGTGACTATTTTATCATGACAAATGCCTGTGTATTTTTTTCACGGTCAGATATTAAAACCAAAACTTTCTTAACTAAATCCTTGCAATGTAAAGTTTCACTTCGCGAGCTGTCAGTCCTCTCTCAGAGCAGCACCTCCAGAGAACCAAGTCCCATTAAAAAGTGTTAAAATACACACAAAGGCAATTCAGTTATTGCTATATAGATCTTACCAGAACAAGACATCTGACAAAGCAGGAGAACAAGAAACAGTTCTTCTGAAACTAAACACACTACAACTGCTAAAACCTAACTGTTTTTCTTAACTGCAACTTCTAGGCCAGAGATTTAAGCAATTTACCTAAAAAAGAAAAGCAGTTAGGCAGTGGATCTGGAAACAGAATGTGGACAGCCTGGTGACCCAGTCACCAGTCACACATCCATTTTTCCTTCTTTCTATGCACCCCATCTATGAAGTTTCAAATGCAAGCTTTAGAAAAATCTGTGATTTTCAGCATCTTCCACCAAGAAGGCTGTCCAATTAGGCTAACAGTTCATTAATACAACTGAGGGCTGTTAACAAGTAATATTAATTTAGAAAGTCAAGTAAACAAATGTTTGAACATATATTATTCTGCTGAACATTTAAAAATATTGTTGAACTGAAAGCATCCAGTCAGCCAGTAACTCCATTAAGAAAAAAAAGCATTCATGAATGTATTAATTCCTATGCTTCCTTCTTAGATGCCAGAGCTCTGTGGTAATAGACAAATTGAGGTCTGAGTGTCAAATCTCATTCAGAAACTTAAAGGTTTGATTTTTTGCCAAAATCAAGGGAGGTACTTTGCTCATTTGGTAAAATTTTTCTTCAGAAAATATATTTTCAGAGGTAACCCATGTCACTTCAACTTGCATATGCAACATTTAAGAAACTGGACACATAATAACGGACTAATTAACACAGCGTTGCAGACTTGATGTCTAGACAAGATAAGACATCTCAAGAATCCCTGCTCCTCATGCTCATAAAGGAACAACAAAGAGATAGCCTTTTGTGTAACACCAACGCTGAATCGCTCCAATTGTGAATTTAATACCACGGACATATTTGTCATCACTTCCGAAAAAAACCACACTTCAGCACATTATGTGCTAAAAGCATAAGCTGATCCTTAACTATATAACAACAGAAACCAAGTAACTCCAAAACAATACTTTAATGTATATTGCATGTTATTAAATGCAAAAATATAAAAAACTGCATGAAATTGTTACATCAGCAACCTATGGACATTCATTGACCCTGACAGCCAATGCAACATTCTCTGCTACGCTGTTTTCAAGTACCCAGACCAATCTTTTAAACACCTGTTTAATGGGCTTCTACCTACCCACTGTGCTCAGACAGCACGTAACACCATATTTCAAAATTGTAATTGTGGAGGAAAGATGGAAAGGCAAGTTCAAAGGCATAAGGAAACCCTAGCTTCAAAAAAAACCCCAACAAAAACAAAAAAACAAACCCAAACCAACCCAGAAAGCTAACTGCCTTACTACTTTTTTTTTTTTTAAAACCCTCCAAAGTTTCTGATTGCTTAGAAATAGAACACCGAAAGCCACATCATGGATCAAGACCTTACTTCATGGGATATATTAAAACACGAGACACACATTAATGCTGCAGAATTTTCATTCACTGCAAAGAGGCACAAAGATGGAAAAAAAGATGCAGTTTCCCCCGTACCTGCCACGAGGAAGTGCCAGGAAAGATCCTGTTCTATCAACCACAAGGAGGCAGAGCCAGAGGGTCCCAGGAACTCAACCCTTCCCTGAGAGCAGCTGAGCCCACTCCAGGCAGAGCAAGACCCAGCAGGCAGGTGAGGCCAGCCAAAAGCAGGGGACCACAGCAAGGAGCTGGGACTCCACAGTTCACAGATGGGGACAGGAAACTGCCAAGAGGAGCAAGGAGCAAAAACCCTGCCGTTGGTGGAAAGAAAGTCTGTTCTGGAGAACAGCATGCAGGACTGTGACACCAGCTGAGCTCAGAGAGCGAGCAGTGAAACACTGAAATAGGCTGTCCTGAGAAACAGTGGAGTCTGCCTCACTGGAAATATTCAGGACCCAACTTGACAGAGCCCTGAATGACCTGATCTAAGGCCCTGTTTCAACAGAAAATTGGTCCAGGTGAGGCCAACCTGGACGTTTCTATGATACTGTCACTATGCCTGTCATTTCAAAGATGAGACCAGGATTCTGCGGTCCCAGTTCAGCAATGTTCTCAAGTGCCTGTTCATCTTCAGCTGTATTCTTCCTTCCAAAGTAATATTTGCAGACTTCAAATTAAACATATACTTTGGAGTTTTTTTAGTTTGGGAGTCACACAGATAATTCTTGGCTCTGTTCAAACAGTGTTTGGATTTTTCTAAGCCTTTACCCATGGGCACAACTTCTATTCTTTCTTTATGTCAGCTTCAGTTAACACTTGCAAAGCAACCGCAGACTCATAAAAGATTATCACTAAAAAGCAAACAGCAACTAGCACTTGTTTGACAATTTTTGCCCTGTCATAGTCAGCACACAAAGAATTTTATTCTTCTTTAAACTACATTATTTTACATGAATGCTTGCAGTAAGTCCCCCACCAAACAAATAACAGATGTTTGGTTGATGAGCCAGAGCGACCATTTACAATCACGTTCCATTTAAAAATCTGAATTTGGTGAATTTGGTGATTCTGCTACTGTAACTTAGAGGAAAGGTAGAGGGAACTTTACAAAAGAGTGATATGAGCGACACGTAACAAACAGAGAGGGACTTATTTAAGCAGAACACCTGTATGAATATTTCATTCAATTGCTCAAGGGATTTTTTTTTTGTTGTTTTTTTCTTAAGAGAAATAACAGACTGTATCACAAGCTGCCACCCCCCTCTCCCACCCAGGCTATCAGGCTGCCTGTTTCTCTGCTGTACAATGAATTTGCTCATCGCGACACTGTATGTGTTCTGTCAGCACTGGGTTTTGCCTCTGGGTTTACCTGAAATAGTACCGTGCTACGAGGTAAAAGTACGTTGTCGGAAAATTTTGTTCTTTTTCCTGGTGGGGGCTATAGAGACAGATGGATATGGAGAGGACAAAGCAAAGAGGGCTTTATCAGGAGTTTGGAACAGCAAGAATACCTGGGAATCAGGATGAGAATACATATGAACTGAAAGGCAAAAATCACTAGATCTGGTGCTCCAAGAGAAAGCAGAAAAACTTGGGAAACAGAAGCAGAAGAGGCCTGATGGGTCAAGCCTTCTAATCAAGCCTCACTTTCTCAAACACCAGCTGGAGCCTCCCCAATTCTTAGACACATACCCAGTGGCACAAGAAGTTCTTTCTATCCCGATTTATTTATTTATCTAAAATACTTTAATAGCTGTCCAGTGAAGACTGAAAACCAATCTTTCAGGAATCTTGCTTTGCAGAAAGATTACAGCTTCACCATTTTTGCAGCATAACTCTTTGCAATAAATATTTTATTTTAGTAATCCTTCCACAAAATTACATTCTGGAAACAATACATTAAAACTAGGTATTTAGAAGATATTTTAAACACCTGAATGAAATGCAGCTGGAAAAAAGTCTATAGAACAAAAATTTTTTCTGCTGTTATTTGAGTCTTCAAGACAAATAATTAGAAACAAATTATAAAAAGATTTTCTTGATAATGAAATACAGAATACATTTATAAGTCAGTCTTCCTACTCCTACTGTGTATTATAGCCTACAGTTCACTTTTAAGATTTAAAAGTTACATCTATACAGACTACACAGCATGACTAGCGACAGTATTAAATTTGCGTGTTAAGGACTAATTTTACTGTGCAAAAACCAGAAACATACTTTCAGTTAAACAGTAGTAAAACCAGTATAAATTATATTAAGAAGTTCACCCCCAAAACCTTTAGTAAGCAGTTTACCACAGGACTGGAAATTTAGTTTCCATTCCACTCCTTGCTCCCTCTCTCATTCCTTGTCAAAGGCAGAGAACTCAAACCACACAGAATTCAACTAAATTTACTTTTACATACTGACAACTCAAAGTCAACAGAACAGTGTATACATCACCACAGAGAGACTGCTCCCATATACAGCAGAAAGATTCACAGTATTTCACAATTATGAAAATTGTCAGAACTATCATAATACATTTTCTGGATTTTTTTTTTTAAATTGCTGAAGCAAAAGTTACTTTTCAACATTTATCTGAAAAACACATAGGTCATTTTACAGTCTTAATTTTGAATTATTAAATGCGTATCTTGTCTAGCCTTCAACAAATTCACAGCACCTGATTTTATAAAAGAATAGAAATCTTGTTCAGTTGAATAAAATGTGTGAAGATGCTTCCAGTATCACTAAAATCTTATTTTAATTCTGCAGAAGCTGACAGCTTCAATATTCAAATCAACAACAGGAGAAACTGGTTCTATGAAATCCAAACCTTTTTAAGTTATTCCTCAGGCTTTTCTGAGCTAAGTTCCTAAAAGTATTCTGTTTCACAGAACATAATCCAGATTTCCTTGAAGATAAGTGCAAACTCTACCAAACATAATAATATTAGATCATATTGAAAACAACATTGGGTTTTTATGCCCAAATTTTCAACCATTTTCACTATAAGCCTGTCCTTAGGACCTGGGGAAATAAAGCAATCACAGATTCACCAGCATCAGGCTAAATAATCACAACTGCTATTTTTTAAAAATCTGCTCCTTGTCTTCAATTTTTTCAGTTTGCCATTTTGAAATAGTCCTAAGTTTATGCATTTGGTAGTAGCTGATGTAGGCCATGTACAGCCTGGCGATCAGACACACAGGCACGAACAAACCACATCACGACCCTCATAGCTACAGCGTGCTCTGGTTAACCCCATCCCAGACAGACCCAGCACACAAAGCCATGCTCACCAGGAACATGATTATGCAAAGTCAACAACAACAACAACAAAATTTAAAAAAGAAAAAGAAGCAAAAACAATTCAGTACAATTGACATCAACAGAAGTTATTTTTCAAGTGTAAAGAAAAAAGGGAACAACAGTGTCACAGCACAGGATATGAGCTCACAAGCAACAATGTCCACTAGAATTAAGATGGAAACTGAAGACCTAGAATAAGCTTATCTCGAACAAGACCAGAGACCTATTTTCTTGAAGATGTTATTATAAGATAATCACAAGGGGGAAAAGTGATCTATATTTTTCCCTTCCACCCACCCCAGGCATACACTGAAAACACTGTAAATCAGAGCAAGTTTGAAGAAAGTAGTCTCTTTCTCCCACCCAAATTATAAACTTTAAATGTAATTTCCAGTTGGGCATAGTTGCACTTACATCAGAAAGATCAAGTCAGAAAAATCTCCAAACTCTCTATTTAATGTAACAAAAATATGGAAACAAAACACTTCAATTGTTTGACAAATTAAATTGAAGGTTATTGTTGATAATTTCTTTACTGTGAGGTAACATGATACTAAAAACTAACACACAAATAAACTTCCATTGAACCTCTTCAAAAACTCAATGTTACAACAGTAATAGAAATCTTGTTTAGTATTAAGTCAATGCCCAAGTACTCAACACACAAAGAGAAAAAGAATGCAAATTTTTAACACAATACCGCTCCCTCGTCTAGATACAAAACACTGTAGTCAAAGCAAAACTTAAAGGTTCTTAACCTTCAGAGAATAACAAAGGCAGTGAGATTCAAAGATTATT
>VYZV01038934.1:92465-103426 GCA_013401275.1 Pandion haliaetus | reverse complement strand
TGATGACTGGGTGTATGACACTGATTATTCTAGACTGGACCCAGAATGTTGCATCTGATGGCCATTAACTGTCCTGGTTTAATATCTAATACACCACTTCAAATGCCAGTGTTCACTCAGATACCTACTGAGAACGAAAATGAGCTATTCAGCTTCCTTTAAAATGCAGATTCTTTGCTGACGGTTCTTCTGATTGTAGAAGACCCGAACTCTGTCTTTAAGAAACTATTCTGCATGATGGAAATGGATATTAACATCAAACCACCTGAGTGTCTGGCTGAAGGAAGTGACAACTTTATTCCATTCCAGAGAATGGACAGAACTCTCTGTAGACTTTTATCAAGCCATGTTTGGCTTTCATCATTGTTACTTGGATATTTTGTTATTTTACTTGAATGTGCCTAATGGAACCATTTGATGTGAGAAATAACTCTTTAATTTACAGCAGAGTGTTTAAATAACCAATGAGAGAGAGAGAGAGAGAGAGAAACGCTATTATTTTTTGTACCAAAAATTCTTATGGACCTCAAAAGCACTATTTTGACTTTAAGAAACATTTTTCTAAAAAGTATGAAAGAATAACATAGAAGAGCTCAAAAAAAAATATTTAATCAGTGTTCTAAATTAAATCTAGTTTGCCTTTCAGTAGAGGCATAATTAGAAGAAATTTTATTTTAAAAAATACTTCTAATGACCAAAACAGAAAATGAACCAATTCAAGTCAAAATTCTCTTATTACAAATGCTTCCCATGAAATTCACTTAGTTCGAAGTACAGTGAAAATAATCCTGAAAATCGGTTCTCAGCTTCCTTGAGTAACTACAGTTACCTTAGTTCCCCAAAACGGTGTGGAACCCCAAAATTTCAAGCTTTAAAAAAACCACCCTTTAGAACGGGTACGTTTGAGAAAAACTAGTTAATCTAGAAATCGTAAAGATGGCATTGACATTTCCCTTCTTGAGGTACTCAATAGTGCAATTGAGTAAAACAGGGTTTGGGGGGTTTTGCTTTTTGTGTTTCTTCCTGTTGTAGTTATCAACTGAATGGCACTGGAGCATATGATGCCATTAATATAAAACTCCCTCCTGGAGTTCTCTTTATTAATAAGGTCCATTGTCAGTTGTAGCAATGTTTGTTGGGGTTTTTTTTTTCTGTCCAATCTATCTCGAAACAGGCTGTAGGAAAACAAAAAGGTCCTAATGTAGTTTACTAGTTGTATAATATTCAAAAAGTGTACAGTATTTCTCAAATTACTCATCCATTACTGGATTTTGAATTACTTGACTATTCTGTTTCTGAGTCAAATCCACAAAATAACTGCACCAATATTTCATGCTTGGTACAAACTCTCTTCGCATACACAACTGGGATTCCTCTTCCAATTTATACTGTATAGTAGTATTAAAGATAACCTCATAGGCTGGATAGTCATCTCATACTTGTTTGCTTCAGAAAGAAGTAAGTTTCTTACGAGCCCTAGCTAGCTAGCTGATGAAACAGGTGCTGTATGGTCGTGATTAGCTGTTTTGTTTCTAGTGCATGTTTACTCTTTCATTCTTTTCCCAGGTTGAAGAGAAATAACACTAGTATAACAGTGTGTGTACTTGGCTTACAAGAGGTTCTCAAACACCCCATTATTGGGTACAAAAGCCTAGACAGAGATTATTAATGAAATAATCATGGCAATGTGGTCAACTGTCTTCATCTGACATGATGCTTTAAAAATCTGATTTACAAAGTTCCACTCGGTCGTTGTGTCAGAGGGAACAAGTAAGGGCCTGTAATCCTTTGATTAAACAGCGCCTGAGACTTTTTTGCTCTTGTAGAATTAATCGGGAACAAATCTAAATGATAGTCACTGTTTGGCAGATAATGTCAATCTCTGCCCAGCCATTTAAAATCTATGAAAAAAATTGCAGGTATTTTGTATTGATACTTCTGCATGATTGTAAGTACTGGTCACTAAGTCTGTAGTGTAAAACTGTAATGAGAAGTTAGATTCCTCTTGTGTTGTTTGTATTATTAGTTTGGTGGTACTCAACTGGCAATTAACGATCCTGGAGTCGGCACAGACGAATGCTCCTTAGGTACTTCTCTGCCTCAGGTACTGTACATCCATGGCTAACTACCCCACGTTACCTGATCTCCACAGAAGTGCTGAGCTCGTGCCTCCTCAGTACTTTGGCAGCTTTTCTTCTTCCTCTNTGCCAGCATTTAAAAAGAAAGAAAGTGAGAAATAGCCTCCTTTCGTTCTCTCAGTAACCGTAGAAGTGGAAGGAGGTGTAAATGAGAAGTGACTGCACAGTCCTCAGCAGCCAGAGAGGAGGAAGGTTTTTGTGATGACACCTCATAATGTATCGTGTATGTCACTTAATTCTCTGAATGTAGCAATTCCCAGATTCCACATTATGTGTTACACTATTTGATGACTGGCTCTCCACCTGCAACAGTTGAGTTCCACGTGGCTGGGTTGATTTCCAACATAAGATTTATTTAATTATGGGTTGTTTTTTTTTTAAAAAACCCTGTCTGCTTAAAGTTACCTACATGACAAACCACCCAAAAGAGCAGCTTCAGTATTAAACCACTGTTTGTCACCTCAGTTAGACATTACTGTCTTCCATGATATTTCAGTCATAAATGTAACATGTTATTTATAAAACATTAATCCATTAAAACTAAACCTATTTTTCAATATTTATGATAGTCTATGTACATAAATTGTATGTGTGTATATACTGTAAGTATAATGTATATAATTAGGTTTGGAAACCGGGATTTATGTATATATTCCTCTCTCATTACTGATTGTTACATCATTTCAAAGAGTTGTCCACGTTGTACATCTGTGTAACAACTGTCAAAGGAAAGATTCTTTTACAACAAAATGTAATGCTTACAAGAATGGAAGAAATGTGTTACGCCTAAGATGTGTAAGAAAACACTAAGATTGTATTTATTACAAATGTATATGTTGCAATAAATGCAGGAGTCACTTGGGTCCATAAAAAGCATTGTTCAGGTTCATGTATACTTTTCCTCAAATTTACCATGGATGTTACAATTTCCTGAATGCAGCAACTTAAGAACTTTTATGATCTAACATATTTGTTAGGACACCAAATTCAGGCATCCTACGGTACATCTGTGTACATATGTAAATATCCACTGTAGTGTTAGAGGCCGACAATCTAGCTCCAGTTGTTGGCAGGGAGTGCAACACAGTTTCAATGAAACATTGTATGTTTTAACTGAAATAAATAAACAGATAATCCTAAGCAGTGTTGTGGTGGTTTTCTGGGAGGGGGAGTCATTTGAAGGGTTATCTTTAAAGACTATATTAAAAGTGTATCTTTAATTTCATGCGTGTTTAACTTACTTAGGAGCACTTCTCAGGAAGAGGAGGAAAAATAGCATACAGCTAAGTCCACAAATTATGATACTACGAGAGTGAACGAACAAGTCTGGACACTAAAAATGAGAGGTTAAATTCTGTGAGGAACCTGTATTATTATTATGTCATTTTTTGCAGTACAGGTGTACCTGGAAACAAGACTCAATGTGTTAGATCTAGTGTAAGTGTAATAAATGAGTGAGTCTTGCCAAAACCCTATGCCATTTCCCTGCAACTGAATCTCCAGGAGAAGAATAACTGCTTCTTAAAAATTTTCAAAACTGGTGCATCTGTTTCACCCGTATTTTAGCAATTGGATACAAACTAAGTGCGGCATGTGTGCCCTTTGTTCTTCAGAAATCTGTATCAATTCATACAAATCCGTCTTTCCCAAATGCTAAGAATTGGGTGTGAGAGACAGTGGAGGTGTAACTCTGTGTGTGATGCATACAACAAAACACTATGAAAGGAATATTAAAGAGGCATAGTAAAGTACCCTGAAATTAGGAAATGCCTCAATTAAGGTTGCTTTAATTACATGATCGCATAGTATTTTTCACTGGAACCCCCACTGAGTAGCTATTCTTTGGGGTTTTTTTAATCGCATTTTCTATGTGTTCACAGTGTTGATGTATTTGCTCAAAGTCCAAAGCCCATCCTGGTGAGGGATGAATGTCCCCATTTCTCGCTAGTTCTCAATGTCATCTTTGTGAAACACAAATGATTATTCATTTGCACAGTGTTGCAGACCTGCAAGAAGGTGTTAATCTGTCTATGCTTCTGGGGACCTGAAGTGTGGAGAGGCAGCACTGTGAAGCAGCCGTGCATTCGAGTCCGCAATTTAATGGCCTGTGCTTGCTTATTTTGTGTTTCAGCATTTGCTTACATGCATCTGAAGCATAACTGCAAACAGGTTTTGGGTGATCATCATTCTTGAAAGAAGAAACCTAAGCATCAAGTTAGCTACTTGGAAAGGGTGAGCATGTCTGGAAAGGCTCATTCTTAGAACTTGCCTACCACCACACAGGAATTTCATAGCAGTAGAGAAGCCCATTCCCTGGAACGCTGCTTGACTAGTTGAACAGTTAAGCCCACCTCTCCACAACCAGGCATTTCCATCAACTTAAATAATATGTGAAGTAGTCTTTTCCACATACTACTGATTCCTCCCAAGACCTGGCTCATCCTTTGTGATGAATGAGCGTGCAATAATTAAAAAAAAAAAAAGAAACAGAAATCACATTGTGTGACAGTGTCTAAAATCCTGTGCTTGGAACCTCTTCACCCACCCCAAGGCCTTTGCTCCAGAAAAGGGATAAGCTGTCACTTAGGGTTCATTCACAATGCTGAGATTTGGGAATCTCTTGAGGCCTCTGCAGGTGAGAGATGACATATTTACTTTCTTCTGGTTCCCCTGAAGTTTTCACCTCTTCCCTCCTGGCCTTTCCAAGTCTGCTCTGTCCCACGGTTGTGCCTAGGCACCTCACCCCCAAGTGTTCATGCAGCAGCTGGATCACATCAGGTCATGCCCCAAGGCTTAGCTCGTGTACCTGTTTGTGGGACAGCACAGCTCCTGTTCAGCCTGTGTGCCTGAGTTTCCTTTCTGGAGAAAGAGCAGAGGGTGGCTGCTGTATGCCCAAGTTTCAGCACCAGAAGGAGCTGAGGTGCTGCGTGGGAGCCCCCAGTCCCGTCCTTCTGGGAATGTGGACATGCCATCCCATCTCCAGTGCAGACGTGCCCAGCGCCTGCTTCCTTGGCCTTGCTGATTTTAGTCTCATGAGCATGACAGTCTGAACCCCACCTGCTTTCACATGCATTGCTGCCTGTCTTCTTGCACAGCTGCTTTCAGCTGTCATAAGGTGACTCCTCGTCAGCTCTGTCACTCTTGCGCTAACCCCAGTCCCGGTTTGCCAGCTCCCCAGCAACACCACCTCTACCAGCTCCTCTTGCAAGCCACCTTCTCCCCTCATCTACTACCTTCACAACCCCACGCCTGCCCAAGCCCAGCTCCCCCTTCCACTGTCACTGCACCCAGGCACAGCTAGAAACATATTCCTTCGATTTCCCTAGTATCTGCCCAGCTGGTCTCCTTACTGCCTTCACTCTAACTACAAGCTTTATTTTCTTGTTCTCTGGCCATCCCTCCAGTCCCAGCATTCCGGCAGTCCCAAGTGGACTTCTTCAGTGGCACCTCTTGCTCTTCCAGCCTTTGGCCGAGCGGGAAGCCCTGCTGTGGAGAACAGGGGGGGCAACTTTTTCCCAGGAAAAATGATTCATTATTGTTCTACGGGAAAACATCCTCTTTCCCCTGATTTTACTCTCAATGGGCCAAATCATTTAGGCTGATTGTTTTTCCACACGGATGCACAAAAGACCACCCTGCTGCAGTTACTCATAATGGAAAATGGCAGGAGAAACATCTGAAGCTAGGTAATGTTTAAAAGAACAGAAACATAGGCCAGTAAGAGAACAGTCAGGTGATCCCAGTAAGAGGTGGCATCATCAACTACATTTAAAATGTTATCTAAATTAGAAAAAAGTGCTATTTTTTTATTTTCATTATTATTTACATATATTAAAAAGCAAAGAAAAGGTTTTCCAATTGGAGAACATAAATTGATAGGTAATATGTGTTGGATAGGTACTAACAATAATGTAGAAATTCAGTATGGGTCTTGGAAAGGAAGTGTAGCTTACATAACTAGCTTTTTGGTGATCTTTAAAAAATCTTCTTAGCATCATCTCCAAACAGCTCAGATTGCAGCGAAATTAAATGGAGCCAAGTGAAGTGCTGCGAGCTTTCCCAAATGCTTAGGAGTTACTTGGCCAGGGCTAACGTGGTCAACCACGCATCTACATTTTGTTAAAATAAATACCAGCTCATGAACAGCCAATATTGCTCCTTCCTGCCCACTTCAGCAAAATAATTTAATGTGCTGGTAGAGTGTTATCTCGGGGCTGGGACCCAGATCACTACACAGGACAGACAAACAGACAAGTCTCATGAGAGGTGGCGTGGGCTGGGAGCAGCCCCTCCCCCCCCCGCCCCAGGCACCTCAGCCTGCCTGCAGCAGGGTGACCTGGAGGCCATGCTTGAACCCCCATTGAGAACTTGGGCGATGAATAACCGGTGACGGGCAGGCGCTTCCACTGCAGGCAGGACACAAGGAGCGCGTCCCAGCGCAATGGCCGAGGAAAACAAAACAGCGGTCAAAAAGGCCATGGCAGAGCCGCAGCTTTGTGGAAACACGGAGTGTGAACAGAGTTTCACCGAGTGTCTGTCAGAAAACACCAGCAACCGGAAGAGAGACCTTCAGAAGACAGGTTTGAAAATAGCTGCTGCTAAAATATTTGCATTGTGCTTTTGCCACCATCAGGGAAGCATCAGCTGTGAAACTGTTGCTCTGCAAGGATTACTGGACTCCAAATGAAAATGGCGTATGACAGATTTCTGATTAGTTTTTCTGGGGAACAAGTGAGGAAGTCCCTAAGTATACCAGCCACAGGAAACGTAACTGTCACAAGAAGCTGCCGAAGACTTACCAGTGCCCAGCACCGGGTGCAGGTGGAGCAGCACCAGAAGCAGCGAGCTTGCTGCTTGTGCTGGCCCACCTGCAGAGATCGAAACTGCAGGAAATGATGAAATATGCACTAACACCAATCGACCACCTGTGGGGACCATCTGTAGCCTCCTGCAGTTGCCCAGCTCAGAGGGGCTTGTGCAGGATTTTGGCTCTTGCCCTCTTCCCAAAGATCAGATGCGTCTCTTGCCTCACTGCAAAGATGATGTTTCCGAGCTCAAATAAGACTTAAGTTCTTCTAATCAGGTTATTAAAACCAAAGGTGTCCCAGGAAGCCTTTTGAAGTAAATGAATCATGCTTGATGTCAGATCATGGTTTGGGGTGACTCTGTGTGTGTGTGTGCCTGTGTACACCCATGTCTGTGTGTACACAATGGGAACAGAGGGAACGAGGGCTCTTCCAATCTACTTGGACTTACCTGGAAAGACAATAAAAAGGCAAATGGGGAAGTGAAGCCCACAAGTCCCTCTTCCAGTAAACCAGACAAGAATCAATACTGACTCCCACACCTACTTTATTTTTCTCAGTTCCAGAAAGGTCCAGGATTTTCCAAATTCCTCTTGCACATTGTACTTTTGAAGCCTGTACTTACTCTGGTAGCTGCAGCAAGCTGGCCTTTAATCTCCGTTTCTTCTGCGAGAGCATTCATTTCAGGTATGCCATATTTCACATACCTGGCTCCTTCAGATCTTAAACAGTCAATTTCAACCCCAAATGGATTATAAGGCATAAATGCAGCATCCTTTCCTTTCACAGGACCCAGTCCCAAGCTCTGCAGTGAGTTTCTCTAAACTACCAAAGAAAATACAGGCCATGTCACCAGCTGGGTCACACTAGCGTACAAGCTGTCTTTCAAAACCAAGTCAATAGTTTGACGTAAAACAAATGTTTTTGGTTTTTTGCTGCCACAGATTTCCAGCCATTGCGGTAGGTCAAATGCAGCATTTCACTACTCCTGCACTTAACAGAGCCAGTTTCCATCTTGTGGTTAAATTTCTCAAGCCATTTAGACAATCCATATCTTGGATCAACACACTGCTTATCTCTGAGTCCCAGGGGAGAAGTCCTATGACAGTTATTATGTCTGAGCATTGCTAACTGCTAAAATATCCATCTGTCCTCCCCTGCAAATTTTAGCTTGGCAGGGGACAGCAGCTCTCTTCTGTATTTTCTAGCAGCAACTTGATCAAAACTAAACCTCTGAAGTATTTCCATTCTTACTTGCATATGGATAAGTGTGGGAAAGAATCAGATCCTATCTTTGTCATCCAGAAACTGTGGAGAACCATGAAATCCTTCTGAAAAAGGCATCAACAGCTACTTGGAGTAAATACTTTGATTGCCTTATTTTTATAAATACTGAAAACATTTAAACCCATGGAACCTAAAGTACTTTTACAGATTATTTTTTTTATGTCAGTTCTGCTGTTATCTGAGTCGAGTTGCCTGTGATTCAGACTTTTGCCTTGCTGAAATGACTAGACATGGTGCTTTCCCTGTCCGTGCACAGGGAAAATAGTCCAATAACACAGAACTGAAACTACAGATGTTCCTCTGCAAAAATCTTTTCTACTTTCACTTCTTTTGCTCTTATTCAGACATCGCATTGTAGCTTTCCCTTCTCCCCCCCACCATAGACACCCAAAAACATTCACTTTTCAAATTCTCAAAGGTTTTGCAAACTTCTTAGCACTTCATTTTTCCCACAAAGAAATGTCTTTGCTTTTCATTTGCTTTGTAGAGTTTCCCATATGATCTCATAGACTGTAAAGATGAACTGAGTTCAAAGAAGTATGCAGGTCCCTTTCACCCAGTCTAGCAAATTGACTACCATATTTTATGAAAGTATAAAAGAGGGGGAATTTTTGGAAGACTCAGTGATAAAAAAACAGTGAGATATATTACAATATCTTGGCAGTGAGTATGACAGCCAACTGATGCGTTAATGCTACTAAACTATGGTTCACCTTTGACACTGGAGAGCGTAACTGAAAACATAACTGCACAAAGTTTTCTCTGCATCTTCCTACTGCAGCTCGGCCATGCTTATCTGCTACCCTGCACATTGATATGGCTTGCAAATCTTCGGGCTTTTTTCCTTTAGCCGGTGTTATGTCCATGAGCCCACTCACCCTGCCACCTCCCAGGGAGATGGTGGATGCAGAAAGATGCCGCAGAGGCAAAGGGGTGGGCAGGCCACTGAACTGATTGAGCTGCCAAAAAGAGAAAGGTGTCCAGGACAAAAACTCGAGTGTGTGCTAACGAAAGGGATGCTTGATCAAAAGTCCCTTCCTGGTGGTACCTGAAGGGTGGGAGCGAGAGCTGCCAGCAGCCAGTTATCCTGCACAAGGGAAGGAGCCGTCACCATTGACCAAGCGCCCATCACAATGGGGGCTGCCAGCCCCTCAGATCTTCTTCTCACCCTCCTCAGCGTGCTCGCAAACAGGTTGGTCTCACTGAGGGCTCCAGCAAGAGTGAGTGAAGACAGAGGCAATGACTGCATTTTTGGAGTTAGCAATGGGGCTCGCTGAAGCCACAAGCCATGGAGGAGGAAAGCAAGCCAGAAGAGACACAGGAGGAAAAAAAAGGCCAGGAGAGGAAGAGAAAAAGAGAATGATTTCATGCTTGTGAAGAAGGGAGAAGGTAGACCCACTGATAAACAAGAAGGGGGATGAGAAGAACATCTGTGCAAAACATCAGAAATCCCAAAGTGATTTCATCATTATTTGTCAGCCTCCTTGCTTTCCCTGAACAGGAAGGAAGGAATTTGTGGAAATAATCCTGGACAAGGTACATATAACAGAATGTGTGAAGAACTGAACATCAGCCAGCCCAGCCCATAATGCAGCTCAATTAATAAATACTCATAATCATTTGAAATTATTTTGAAATCATGTGAAAAAAGGTTGGAGAAAACCATTTCTCCAAGGGAAACCTGAGCCATTACTTCAGACTTGTTACTTAGTGCCCACAAGGCTATCCCACCGGTGCATTAACTTAAGTAATAAAATAAATCACTATAAGCCAGAACCTTTTCCTGCTCACTGTGAGCAATTACTAGCATTTGTATGCTCAGTGAAATCAAGGAGATAACTCGTCCAAGTTAGGAGGTCCAGATCACCATCTGAACATGGATTTTTAGAGTGGATAACCATTAGAAATAAGCCAAAAAGGAGCTAGTAAGTTTTTTCAGAATTTACTTGTTTCTGACTCTTAGCCAAAGATATATAACCCTTTCCCTGTCCTTGTTTTAAAGCTGACAATGAGCAAACTCATCCTGGAAAACAAAGGAGGGCTGGCTTCCGGCGTGGCAAAGCATCCCAGGGCAGCTGAGAAGCAGTGGGCAGCAACGGCTGGTGCAGCAGCCACGGCCCATGCAACAGCTGGTGCAGCCCCACAAGAGCCCTTACAGGCAAACTGCCAGCAGGTCATTCCTCCTTCTTCTAACAATCACAGATCAAATACACAGGCCCCTCTCCAGAAAAACATTCTCTCTTGTTATGGAAAGCTTTTGCAGTGATGAGTTTTGGTGCAATAAATATAAGATGTAAACTTACTTATTCCCTAGGGAAATATCAGCTTCCTCCATAGCCTAGAGGGACCCCAGGATTGCCACTCTATACCAAACCATATGTCGTGGTTTCAGGTCAGCTCAGCCGGTAACAAAGCACCACGAAGCCGCTCACTCACCCCCCACCCCCTCGCCTGGCCACGTTGGGATGAGGAGAAAATACAAGGCAGGCTCGTGGGTCGAGACAAGGACTGGGAGGGATCACTCCCCACTTATGGTCACGGGCAAAAGACAGGCTCAACTTGGGGAAGAAACAAAATCAATTTCATTGACTACAAATCAAATCAAAAACAAAACACAAGGGTATTAGGAAGGGAAACCAAACATCAGAACACCTCCCCCCACCCCTCCCACCTTCCCGGCTCAGCTCCATTCCCAGTGCTTTCTACCTCCTCCCCCCGGCGGTGCAGGGGA
>VYZV01038934.1:78093-92374 GCA_013401275.1 Pandion haliaetus | reverse complement strand
GGCTGCTCTCCCGTCTCACACTGCTTCAGCGCGGTTTTTACCATGGAGGCACGGCCATCTTCGGGAGCCTCTGCTCCACCGTTCACCCCCATGGGCTGCAGAGGGACAGCCTGCCTTCTCACTACGGGCTGAAGAGCCATCAGCATCCTCAGGCGCCCCCTCCTCCCCCTCCTTCTTCACTGACTCCAGTATCAGCAGAGATGTTCCTCTCAGGTTTCCCAACCCCCACAGTACCGCTTCCCCTTCTTAAATATGTTCTCCCAGAGGCGCTACCACCGTCACTTCCCTCCTAGAGCCGGGTCCGACATTTTGGCGCATCTGACATTTTGGGGCGATGAATTTTCCAGCAGCTTCTTAAAGGGGCCGCCTCTGCAGCCCCCCTCCCCTGCCACCAAGGAAAACCGCGCCACACAAACCCGTAACACCATACCAGCTATGCTGTACACTTTTCTACTTGCAGTCAATTACAACATTCTGAATCACAAGGATCATGTAAAAATTGCCAAGTCACAAACAAGATTCTGACCTTGAGTTAGTAACTCCACTTCCTGAAAATAAATTCACAGAAAATGGTATGTTTGACACAATTTTCCAGGAACCACACAGGAAGGAAAAGAGGGTAAGTATTTTCTTCTGGCCAAGAGATCGATGGCGACATTCACATTTGAAGGGAGGAATTTGCCTTGACTCATAGGATATATCTTTGTTCTCTGGGATTTAAAAACAGCCTTTGTGGAACAAAATAGATGGCCTGAACTATGCTTGTGTTTCGAGGAAGGATAACTTTGCCTACCAAAAAGAACAAGAAGGTGAAGAAGTATTTTAATGGAATGTGAGGGCGTTTTCATTTTTCTTTATAGCTGGTTGCACCAAAGGCAGACAACAGTGGTGAATTATTTTAAAGAGCATAGCAACACAGAAATTGAAAGATGTTTAGATTTTGAATAATTAATTTGGGTTATGTTGCTGTTGTCAAGCTGTTCGCTTATGTAGAAGACACAAAAATGGATAAATTCTTTGCTCTGAAGAGATTTCTGTCTTAACAGTGGCAATCTCACGTCATGTTGGTACTAGTTGTCACACATTTACCCCGGCTCACTTTTTTTAAACCTACCACAAAGTTAACAAAGATTAATTGAAGCAATAACAGAAACAAGAGATGCAAATCCCCTCTAAAACCCAGTGAAGGTGCTTGCTCATCTTCTGAAAACAAAATAAACTTTTCTATGCAGAAGAGTGGCCGAGGCTTCTTAAAAACATCTTCAAATCTGACAGCATTGTTATTACAGTCCAGGGTTAGGTTTTTTGCTGGAACATAAGCATTTGTACTCCAAGCGCAATGATGGAGCAAGGAGACCAGCAGCACTTGAGAGAGAACCAGAACTTAAAGGCAAAGTTTGCATTCACTGCACTGTGCTTGGGGGTCTGGGGGTCCAAATTAAGTATATGCTTTAAGCAGCTTGAATGGTCCCACTAACTTTAACACTTATTTTAAAGTAACTTTGGAATCGAGCCTAAAATAAGTTATTTTCACACTCAGGTCCTCCTATACAGAATTAATTTGGAAACCAAAGAAAGAAAATGGAGCTCAAACTTTGCACCAAAACAAGCAAGCAACTTGGGCACGTGCTGAGAAAGGTGACAGGGAAAAGCCCTGTGGCATGAGAAGAGTTACCCCAACTCCTGGGCCTGCTGTTGATACCTAATCCTATTACAGATTGTGCCTGGATTGTTACCAAAACTGTTCTCATGATATTTTCAATTTCAAGGCTGAAATGCCTACATGTGTTTCACAGCATTGGGCATGGCACCCGGACAAAAGGGCACAGTGTTGGTGCAGCTGCGCAGGCCAATGACGGTAAAACAGGCTGTGCTTCTGGGACGCATTTATCAGGTATTTGGCCTTTGAACCAACCGTCTTTTCAGTTTTATGGGCTCTTACAAATATTCCCAGACATCACTCCAGCTGTACCAGTCAAGGAATTTCTCACAGATGCCTTTTCATGGTAAATGTTTTGAGGAACTTCTCAGATAACGGACCTGAAGCTATTTCAGGGAAGACATGGCCACTTTTGGAAGGAGTTTTCTCAGCAGGGGAATTAGGAAGAGGACCGCCTCAACACGGCTGGAGTCACCCTGCAGCCACTGCCATGCTGTGCAGGTGCCCGCACACAAAATGGCCGCTGAGCGGGAGGGCAGCCACCATGCTGCGTGCACTGGGCCTTCTCCGAGCCCCTCGTGCGGGCTGGCAAAGCCACCGATATGCATTGGGTGAGGTCATATGACAGCACACAGAACAATATTGCCATGTTTCCTTCCTGCTGACTAATTAGTGGCCAATCTGACACCTCCGAGAAAATTAAGACAATTCCTGCCTGCTGCTGTTAAATCATCAAGTTATGAAAAAGCAACCATTTCCTTTAAATTCACTTTTCATTCTCCTCTTGTTGCAAGCATTTTTTCATTCTGCTGTGATATAAGACCTTTTAACATTATTTTGTATCTGTTAAGTTTCCTGTGTAGGAAGCATCGTCCTGGCACATTGTATTAATCCTTAAAGAGGATCAAAAGAAAAAAGATAAAAATATTCAAATTTTGGAGTTATTAGGATCCTCTTGAGGATGATTTTCTTGTTTTCTATTTCCTGTCAGAATTTGATTTTGCAAACGAAGCTGACATATGCAAACCCTGATCACATCTTGCTATTAGTTTTATATTTAGACTTATGAGTGTGATTTAGAATTAGCTTGGGATTATCAGAACTTCAGCTGCTCATTTCTTTAACTCTGGGCCCTGAAAAATGCTCTGCAAGGAAAGTGTATCTGAGGACAACACCACGACAGATCAGTAAGAGCATTATGTGTCATAACACATTTCTATTAAAGATAAAGCACTTCCTGCTTGTCTGAAAGGTGTACACCTATCTCCCAGAATAGCAAAAAGGAAAAGATACAAAACTATTTATCCCAAACCAAATGCATATCAAAACTGATGTGGAAAACAGAAATAAACTAAAGAATTTTCAATTTGGACATCAAAGAACTAACACTGAAATCTTCCTATACATCTTAAACAGAACTGCAGAAAAACTGCAGTGTAGCGGAGGAATACATATTCTCAGAAAAGTCCATTATAAAACCTGGAGTGTCCCATAAGAATCATGATTTAATTTTGTTACTTCCTCCTGTGAACTTTGTCACAAGAACATATTATCTCCTTCACATACTGTAAAATGAAAAATGAGACTATGCTATTATACATACCAAAGTATGCTTTATTCAACATATATTTGTATCAAAAGACGTAGCATTATTGTAGCCAAAAAGGCATAAGTACTTAAACCAGACAAGTTCTGTAGGTAGAGATTATATCTTTTATTAGATGAACTGGTCTAATTTTAAAAAATAAAAATAATTTAAAAAAAAAGCTTGCAGGAGCACAGGCTCTTGTGCAGGCCTGAAATAGAAGCAGCAAACGTAGGTTTGCTATGAAACTAAGTTTCATTTCACATCACAGTCTGCTCCTTTCCCACCCTCACGTCAGGCGGGTGCTGCATCACCCCTCCCCACACTTCAGGGGATAAATTTACCAAACCTCTCCACTTCGCTGTGCAAGTACCAGCTACCTTTTCTGTCAGGTGGCCTAACTTACACACACCTGACCTGGCTTAGAGCAGCTTCCCTCCACTTCTGCCGAGCTTTGAAGTTTGCTTCTACGTCTTACCTGAAGAAGAAACCAGAGGGCAAGTGTTACTGCAGCAGCATAACAATATGAACAGTTCAAGCATTAGTGCAATAACGTTAATAGCCTCATGTCACTGGCATAGGAGAAAATAAACACTTTCACAGTAAGAAATAATTTCTCAGGGAAAATGATCGGCTTGTGAATGAAACAAGTGAATTCTGTATGACACAGTATTTTTCAACTGGATAACTGTGGGGGTGGGGTGGGGGTTATTTTTGTGAGCAGCCAAATCTTTTCCAAGAGCAAGCAGTTCAACACTAGATTGAAAAATTATTTTTAAAAGTTTTATTTCACTCTCCAAATGTTCAGCACGGACTCCAAACCTCTAAGAGAGCACGCAAATAAATATCCATCCTCAAACAGCCCCAAATGGACTGCCTAGGTTTTGCGTATCGTCACCAAGATGAGGAAGGGTGCAGTGTGCGCTTGCTGTCCCTCCGTCCCATCGGGCATACCGGGGGGGGAGGTCTGGATCAGCTCTGCGGACCCAGTGCACTGGGCAAGGCAGGTGAGCTGGCCATAGAGTATTTTAATTAGCGAAGTATTATGCCCTGAAGGTAGTGGAAAGAGGAAGTTTTGTCTGTCCTTAACTACTGACACCGGCGCTCCACCCTTTCCATGATGTAACATGATATAATGTTATCTAGGATGTAACCTAGCCTTGATAAAGGGAGAAAAGGTAACGGAAAATGCAGGGGAAAAACCATGAACTGTCATCCGGAAATCTTCCAAAACATGAGGTTAAAATGATGAGGAAAAATCCCTCCATTTTTACAAGTCCCAGTGCAGCACCATTGCATGCAAAAGGCCTGAAGAAGGAGGCCTCTGGCTGTGTTTCTGTCCTCTTCGCATTACACAGCTCATCAACTCTGTTGTCGCAGCATTTTCAGGCAATTGATTACCTGGTTAGGAAACAAAACTTAATAAGTCATGAGTAGCAGTGTTTGTTGTGAGTGGCACAGGTTTGTTTAATCCACATGAGAAATTAAATGAAAAGCATCAGTAGCCATTTCAAACTAGCTGAACATCAGAGAAAAGCAAATAGCTTTATACATGTAATACTACACACTGGCACCGAACCCTCCTCCTGCGTGAAAAGCAAAAGGCAAACAAGGAGCAAGTGAATGCTTGTGCCCATAGAGGCTGTGTGCGTCACCGGCAACAGCTAGCCATGAAATTGAAAGCAAATATTTGCTCTGCTTAAAAAATGCTCAGATTGTAATAACTGCATAGTGCTGTAAGCTTCAAGAGCTTCTTGATTGTTTAGGGATGCTGCCTCTCTGCTTGCTGGATATTTATGGAGTGGGGTGAGGTTCCCAGCAATTCACTATCAGTCACTCCCCTGGTTAAACCCAGAACATTTCAAACAGAATGATACAAGTGAAGCAAGTTCTGATATACCATATTTTTAGTTTCCTAGTTCCCTGTAGCACAGGCTGCTGGTTTTAGTTGGGTTTTTCTCACTGCAGGCAGTGGGCATGCCCCAAAGTCTGATTGCTCTTTCATTTAAGGTCCTGAGTTGGGTTTCTTAAAACCACAGTCAAAATCTTGACATTTCCTATGCCAGGCATGCTCCAAGCATTAGGTGGTTTGCAGGGAGTTGTGGGGCTGGATTTGTCCCATCTCAGTCAAAACAAGAGGAGCGGAGTCTGTGGCTGAGCTTGGCTACCTTTTGGCTTTCGCCGCCGGCAGATCTGCCACTCAACGCCCAGGTTTTTCACACCTCTCACCTTTGCACTAAACCTCAGACTTTAGTGCAAAAGCCAACAAAGGGCAAAACCCAAGGAAAATTGCAGAACTGTTCCATTTACCTGGGATGCAGGAATAAATGCAGTTTTGTAACCCAGAGAGCCGTGCAGCTCCTGTAAGGCTGTGCTCCCTGCTGCAGGGAGCTGGAACAAGCTCCTGTGCTCCCTCCGGGCTGACACATGGAGCACCCTCTCTCAGTCTTACCGGAGGTTTGCATTGCCAGCATCTTCCCCTGTATTTTCAGGCAGCCCTCACCAGGTCTGACAATACTGTGACCCTGCTCTGGTCCCAGTCAGCCTGGTCCCATTCCTGCCACCTCGTGTTGGTGTGCCCCCACTGGGGCTGCCTGGGTCCCAGAAAGGGACCTGCTCTAGTGAAGGGAAATGGCACCACAGTGGGTACTCTTGAGCACCCAGTCTGGGAAGAGGACATGAAGGGGTGAGAGAAAAAGTTTCTTGTCCAGCAGTAGGAAGTCGGGTCCCATACAAGTTCTTGTCTACAATTCATGTGGGTTAAAAATGCTAGCTCAGGCTTCAGAGAAGCAAAGCCGCCTGTGTACCACCTGCCTGTTGCTGCCCCTGCACTGGCCCTTCTGTGAACTGATCTGAGCTCAAGGCTTGGGAGGATGCTGTTCTTAACCTCAATGTGTGTCCCAGCCTGGCTCAAAGCAAGAGAGATGTCTGTGCTCCTCCCTGGACTGCCCTGGACGCTTGTAACTTCTGAGCAATTATTTAAATCACTACATCCTGGACTCCCCATTATGGACCAAATTTGGGAAACTGCTTCAGCACAAGCTATGTTTTATGTACCTGTCTGTCTTCCTTGACTTCAATGAGCTTCCAGTCAGCGCTATCGGTGCCCGAGATGGCCGAAGATGCGACTTCCCGCAGCCCCCCCGCACATGGGGAGTGAAGCAGGGTGATGGACTCTGCGAAACCAGCACCGACTCTTTCTGAAAACAGCATTTTTAGATGACAATGTTTTAGAAAAGCATCCACAACCTGAACCAGGTAGCTTTTGCGAAGAACATGAATGTTCCAGAACACATTTACAAAATGCACTTACTCTTCCCTTTCACGACTGCATTAGGCCATGATGGTAATAGTAAAAACCTGTTGGGTCAGGCAGCTTTGTGTACGCTTGTGCATAACATTTCCAGTGCGACTTCAGTACTTGAGTGCACACAATTTGCAGGATCAGGCTACAATTTGCTGCCAAGGCAAGGCTTTAGGAAGACACCATTTTCTAATGGCCATTTTGGACTAAGAACACTCTAACAAACTACAGTCAAGTTCATGCATCAAATACAAGTTCTGAACCCATTTGCAGGGGTTTTTTACATTTATTTATTATAAGAGATACAGTAGACATCTGCTAATATATAATATACACTATATATAGATATCTGTAAATTTTAGCTATAAAATAGTAATATATATCAATTTATATGTCCTACATATTGTAATATATCTTCTGCCTTCTGGTTACGCAGAGCTTTATACACCAGGTCTACTGGTAAAGCATGTGTTGCACTCTGATCTTGTAAGGAATTCTACTCTCCCTTATCTCAGGATAATTTCTTTTAAAACAACTTTTAGACTTTTACATAGGTCTTAGAAATGTTATTGCACTTTTCCTCTGACCCAGCTTTGTTAAAATGTTACCTGCTTTCTTCATCTTCTGATTAAGCAATGTGAAACAAATGGAAAAAGAGGATAGACTTGTAGATGAGATAAAGCAGTGGGAATCAAAACTACCGAATCCCTTTTCCCATGTGAAGAGCCTCTACCAATGTTTGAGTTGTGTTTGTTCCACTGATTATCATGATCTTGTTTGCTGTAAGAATGCACACAATTAGTTGTATGCATTGCTAAGTGAACAGCATCTTCTGCTAACCACCATTTAGCAGAAGAGGCTGTACGACAAGGCAGGTGGTGTTCACTCGGATATTCAACTTCTGGTCACACCAAGCATCCCGGGCAGGACACTATAGGGATGTAAGCCCACATAGGAGAGGGATGTAAGCTCACAACTCTGCAATGCATTTTAGGGGGGCAAATATACAACTGCTGGAAGACAATAAAACAGATGCTGGTAGGGAGCAGGTTCAGCTTTCCATCTCCAAAGATGTCAGGAGCTGACATGAAGGCAGGCCTGCCTCTGTAGAGGCATATACTGATAACTAAGGCAGACACATAAAGTCTTTTTAAGATGTCTCTTCTCTTGTAATACTGTGCTCCTATCATTAATACGACCACACAGAACTTCCTGGTTATTGTACAGAGGGGAGCTGCACTGGGAAATAAAACTTGCAGGTGCTGTATCCAACTGGAGACTGTGAGCAGTCTCGTTTTGTACCTAAAATCTATAGCACCAGGACCTGCATGGAAGACTCTTCCATCCTAAAGAAATGTAACAAAAGGTCTTTTGCTTGTAGGATCCCCTCAAGGACATTAAAGGAAAGGGTAGCTAGTCTTGAACTAGCTAGTCTTGCTCCACCATTTGAGGGGAGTCCTAAATAAATAACATGTTCTCTCATTTTTCCTCCAAGATTTTAATCTGCAATGGGACTAATAATACTTGTCCCTTGTAGCAAAATACTAGGACATTCTGAGATTAAAAACACTGTGTAAGTTCAAAGTACTTACCATAATCAATAATTCTACAATATGATAGACTCCTCACTTCAATCAAGTGCACTTTAAAAAAAAAAACCCGATGTGCTCTAAAGATAATTTCCCAAAGACTATCCTTGAAATCAGAGGATTCAGATATGGAGTACTTAACTAGATTGCAGGAATGCATGCCATTTCTAGTCCTGTAATTAGGCAACAGAGCAGATCTAATCACTTCATTACTGTAATGACAGCTACTATACGAAGCCCCAAACCAGACAGAGCATAGGTTACTGCACAGGCACCTCAGAATGTTTTTAAGCACAACTTCTAGTAGAGCTGTATACTTTGACGTTTTTGTCTGCTATTTGCCTTTTTTTCCTGATTTGCAGCTTGAGCTCAATAGCATGTCAGGGAGGTGTGACTGGCGTTGACCAGCTCCATGCTGCAAAGGAGGCTCAGGGGAAGCAGCTACACCAGCAGTGCTGGAGACTTCCCTGTTTCAAGCAGAATAGGAAGTTTTGCTACATTTATAACATGAAGTTCCAGTTAGCTTAATTTTATCAGTTTAATGTTTTTCTTACAGAACTTGACTCCTTTATAAACACATTATTAAATGCACACACATTTAATAACCACCAAACACCCACGCACAGAGCACTGCTTTGCCCTACAGCACTGTCACGGACTCTAGGGAAGGACTTTCACGGAATACACGATACCCAAAGCCTTGTAAATTATGGATTAAATTTTGCTTTCACTGATTTCATTTAGCTCTAATGATAACGGAATTTGTTTGCATTTTGAAGAATTGCAAAAGCTAATGTAAATACCAGAGGAACAATGGGACAGGTACCAGGCACCATGCGAGGCACCTGCCTGGTCTAACAGATGTGTTAACCTCAGCTTTTACGTAAGTTTACTATTTCTGCTGTATTTCAGCCATACATCCTGAAATCTGACATGTCCTTGGGCACATCAATAGCTTTTTTTTGGTTTATTCTTTTAAAAAATATTAGCCATCCAGATGTTCTTAAAGGATTTTAACCTAGTCCTCTACTCCTTGAGTATGAATTTCTTGTGTGTAAAGCTAATCTTTACTGGTTGGTTGTTTACTGTGGTGATTTAAAGAGTGATTTTACCACCCTCCTGAAAAGCTTATGTCACCTTATTAGATGGGAATTGTTAAAACCAAGAATTCACTCCTTTTCTTCAAATTCACTCATTTAATGGTGTTTCATGATCCCTTAAATTCTCCAGGATACATTATTGTTGGATTACAATAAGGTCAGTATGTGCAACCTGGATACTTACAGGTTAGCATCTAATTTCATATATAGTCAGGTAAAGGAGCACTCTGATTTCTAAAGATACTGAGTTCCCTCGACTGCTGTGGATTTAAGCAGCAGCGAGAGACGCTCAGCAATTTTGAATGCTTCTAATTAATGATAAGGATTTAGATATAAAGTATTTGGCACCAAACTCTGAATTAAACTTTCATATTCTTTTCTCTTATATATGTATCTTAATCTATCTTTTTTTTTAACAGAGGAGAATTCAATTAATGGGCTGTGCACTAGCAGGCCAGTCCTGGATTAAATAAATTGTCTTTAGTATAATTTAATTCACAACAGTTATCAGTTATCACTTATTGCATGTTTCTAGTCACATCCCATCTTCCAAAGCTATGCCTTATGCTGGGACTAGGAGTTGCAAGTTGCCAGGACCATTTCTGACAACCTGACATAACAGGTACTATCCCTCAAAATGCTAAGCAAGCCTTTAAAGTAACTCTATACAAATGGAATGGCAAAAAATACCCTTTTCTGGGGAAAAGGAGAGAAGATCTCCTCTTTGTGTTGTAACACAACTTGGCATCACGGTTACAGCAATGTCTGAATTTACTCATTTCAGAAAGATCAAAGTTTTATGGTCTACTCAGGCCACATAAATTGGCCTATAGCACTATAAATTGATGGTAAGAACCAACACCTTAAAAGTGATTAAACAAAAGAGCATTTTGTTACACATACTTTTAGAGTATGTTTAAATGAAGTTTTACTATCACTACAGGCATCTATCACACTTGCAAATCTCTTTGTTTTAGTCACTGCTATTTCCTTAGCCTCATGCAAGAAGCTTGAAACCTTTGTATTCCAGTAAAACACTTGTTCTGACCAAAGAAAAGAGTTAGAGCAGATGATCAGAAGGTAAGGAGAAAAAGCACAACTACCCGGTTCGTTACATTAATTCCTGAATCTAAAGGTGAAGAACAGAGGAGAAGTCCTCCTATTAAACCAGGATTAGTCATCCCAGTTGTATACCACACTTTGGCCAGGAAATTAACAAATTATAACATCTCATGATCACAGAATCACAGACACACATGCAAGATTTTGCAGCCCTCAAAACCCGATTGTCTCAACATGCAGAGTTGGAGGCGGCTGAACACGTTTAAACACAGTTGATGCTATCAGTGTTCGTGAAATCTATGACAAGTGTGGGCAATTCTCTTCAGAGTATCATGCAAGACCAGTCATGTACAGATCGTACATTATGCATTGTAGTCAATGATGTTTTACCTTGTTCAGCTGCTAGGCAAAATATCTTTCTCAGCTAATGTCACAGAATCAACATTGGGACCCTGCTAGCACCAGCAGGCTTTTAACATGGCAGTAGATTTCCAAGAAACCTTTATTTTTGTCTGATAGCAAATCCTGGCATCACAGGCTAGAGGAACCATAGATATTTGCTGAAAATTTTATTTTATTTCCAGGAAGAAAGTTGCACTGGGCAGTGCAATAGCTCGCTGTACCACCCTGGAAGAGTTCATCCACCTCAGTAGGGCCCACAGTGTGTTTGGGCTTGAACCACCCTCAGCTCAAGTAGGTACCAGCACTTTGTTCCTCTTTGCAGCCCATCTGTGACACTTTTTGAGCCCACAATCTCTGTGAAGCCTTGGTGGGAAGAGGATCTCACTATTTCCTAAAACAGGACTAGTATTCCCCCCATCCTGTGAGCAGCTCCATAGCTCAGATGCTGCCTTATCAAAGCTAAGATGTGGGCTCTCTGCAGCAAACAGACACAAAGTTTTCATTCCAAAAAAAACCAAAACCAAACAAAAAAAGCCCCCAAAGTCTATGTGCTTTTTGTTTCAACTAGCACAAGGTGTAGATGTAGCACTGAGGTGCAAAAATAGCCATTGCCAACACCCTGTGCCTCGTCGCCATTCTTTAAGGCCAGTCAGAGACTTCAGAGATGTTCAAGGTCACTCGCTGGCAGCAACCAGCTTCTCTGCAAAACACAGGATTTTTTCTCCTTCAGCTGGAGATTTTTTCTCCTTCTCCTTTCTGCTTCTGATCTGTTCTCTTTCATTCCCCTCTCTTACATACAAGCACTAACACGTAAGTCCAAACGTGCCAACGATGGATGTACTAAAATAGAGAGAACTCTGTAAGCACCTCCAGCTCCTGCTGTCAGGCACGTCACGTCAGCCATGAATCCCCCCCAGCCCCAAGCGCAGCTACCTCCAACTCCAGCAACTGCTTTCCCCTGGGCTGTAGCCATATATTTGCCCAAGGGTAAAATATTTGAACGGGTAATCACCCAAATTTAATGACCCTCTGTCATCAGCTTTGTGCCAGGTGCAAGAACTGTGCTTGGAATCTCTCATAGGCTTCACTGCAAATTGGAAGCAAAAGACAGCAAAGAAGCCAGCCAAGCCCCATTTTCAATAAAATGCACCCCAAATCAAACAGTATTCAGAAACCATGCGTGGAGAAGCTTGCCAAATGCTCACACGTGTGCTAATTCAGCTAACCAAAGCAGTACCTGGTACCTTTTGGTTTAAGTTCACTTTCGTTATATAGGTATATTTTTGATTGCATACCTGCAGTTTCCATTAGACCGTTTAAGTTAGTCAATAAGCACAAACCTTTGAAGGACAGTTCAGAAGGAAATATTCCAGACTCTGGAAGAACATTGCACTTCAGAGTGTACTTCTGAAAATTAACATGGCTGTTGATGCATTTTAGGCAGCCAAAACATAATCGAAAGAAGATTTGGAAGTTGCAGGTCCAAACAAAAGAAGGATGGGAATGGTGTTATCGCAGACAGAGAAAGGCTCAGGGCTATTTCAGAGGAAAGAGAAGAGGACCAATTTTGACTAGATAAAAGTGCATTGAAAGGCATCCAAGAAGAGAACCGCCAGTTCTAGACGGACAAAATGAAGAAAAATAATGGGCCTGAAATATAAAAGCAAATTCCTGAATCTTCAGTATATCCCAAGCCAGATAAAGGAATGAGAATATAAGTGAAAAGGATAAAGAGAAAGGCCCAGGAGGAGTGAATAAGGTCAATAAGGAGTGAATGGCATGAAAACCTATTGAAAAAAGCTTACGAGAAATCATAAAAGCTAGAACTAGGAGATGCTGGTCACAAGCATCAAGGTTTCACAGCAGATCAAGGCAAACAGAACCAGCAGTGCTAAAAATTAGAAAGATATTAAGAGGGAGAGTGGAGAAATTTGAAATACCAAAAGTGCAAAGTAAAATAGTTTTCATTTCTGTGAAGTGCTATCGTTTTTGTGGAGCAGTGTTAAGATATGCTAAAAAGATTTTTTTCCAAATCCTATGTAAAATACTTACCTTGGTTCTAAGAATGCACATGACAAGGTAAGAAATTATCTGTAAGGCAGAAAAGGCCTGCCTTTACAGGTATAAAAGGAACAGTGGTAACAGAACACATCAAATCAATGACCATTCACCTGATAGTCAGCCCGACATGTTTTGTTTTAACGAAACAAAGTAGAGTTTCTTCTTATTCCCTACAACAATGCCACCTGACCACATCCACTACATAATACACTTTTTTATTTAGTAATTTGGGGGGGAGGTTGCTTGTCAGTTTAAGAGAAGTAAGTCTAAGAGTGAATCGTGAATACTTTCTTCTCTGCTTCCAGACACCGTGCCTTGCACGTAGGGCTAGATGGGGAGTCAAGACCCTGACTTGGAATCCAACCCCACATCCTTGTCAGTCTGAAACATCTGTGGGGCTGCGCAGGGTGACCCAGAGAGCTTTATTCATCCACGGGAGGAAGTGTTGAAAGAGCAGCCCTTGGCTTAACGACCAAGGGCAGCTAGCTCTTCCTCTGGTTTCACTCCCACTACAGGGACGATACTGCTCTCATGCTAGCGGGGTGCAATAGGTGTTAATTAAATTACTGTTTGCACAGCGCTGCACATCCAAAGAGTTACCCTAGTGAAAAAAAAAATAAATAATGCAAAATGGGAACCCAACTTGTATGTGCAAAGACGGTTCTTTGCGTGTGTGTGTCATCTGCCTCTTTGGCCTGACATTTAGAAGACCTTGTAGGGGAACTTCCAGAGCAAACACCTCCAGGAGCTGCCGGCAGAGCTTCCCAGCAGCCGTCCCCCCTCCGTGGAGGGCCAGGCAAACTGCTCCCAAACGCGGCACGCTCCAACATCCTTTCACTCTGTGCCTGGCGACATCCCGTGCAAGTCATGTGTTGTGTGGGGTGAAACCAAGGGCTGCGGTCTCAAAATTGTCAGCTGCAATGCCATCTCGCTTCAGGTTTGCTCTTAAAAAGTTGGGTTTTTTTCCAAGCCAAAAAGCTCATACAGCTCTTTCTAGAGATTAGTATGGACATAAAAAGCTGCAGCAAATCCCCAGTGCATCAAATCCCCCTTTGGATCTGAAGAGCGTGTCTTGCCCCAGTTGAAAGCACTCTCACCTCTCACACAAATGGCAGCATTTATAGCTTATACATTATGCATTACGAAACAGGAAATCGGGTAAGATGATGATGCCAGATCTTCCATGGCCGTTTCAGGGGAAACGCCGTAAGAATTCGGCCTGCCTGCCACGAGGGGTTCTCCTGTGGGCAAAAAAAGAGAGAGAAAAATGATTTTTTTTTGTTGTTGTAAAAAGAGTAAAAAATTTCGGTTTGTTTTGGTTTTGGTTTTTGTTTTTTTTTAAAAAAAAAAACAAGGTGCTGAACGTCCGCTCGGCCGGGGAGCGGGGGGTGCCGGGGAGCCCCGCGGGTTCCCAGCCCGGCCCCACGTGTGACCGGGCGGCCCCGGGGAGGCGGCTCCGCGGGGGTTCCGCGGGGGTTCCGTGTCCCGCAGCACCTGGCGGCGCGGCCCCGGCGGCGC
>VYZV01038934.1:16638-77707 GCA_013401275.1 Pandion haliaetus | reverse complement strand
GGTGGGAGGGGTGGGGGGAAGGCCGCCGGGATGCTGCCGTAGCGAGCCGCTGCGGCGTGCCTTTCAAACAAAAAGAAAAAAAAAACCAAAACAAAATAAAACAAAAAACCCAAACCCAACCGAACCGGCGGCCGGTAGCTACGAGCTTTCGCTGGCAGCGCCAAAAAAAACCCACCACCAAAAAAACCTACCACCAAAAAACCCTCCAAAAAACCTGATTTTCCCCCTGGCAAGCGCGACGGCTGGGCCGCGTGTGCCGCAGCCCCCGCAAGATGGGCGGCCGCGGGTTCAGCCCTGCCTGGCTAAATCCAACCCTTCGCTGAAATCCAACGCTGCCATCGGGTCAGTGGAAGTTTTATGGTATGCGGGAAATGCAGGCTGGGCCCGCGGCGCGTGTCTTGTCTGTCTGTCTGTGTTTGCCCGTAAAGGCATAGTAACAGCTAAGCTGCTCGCTTTTAATGAGCCAAAGGCGAGGACAAAAAGGGGCAGGTTTGAATGCCTGGGTATTCATTTGCTCACGGGCATGTAGGTCCAGCTTGCTCTTAAGGCAGAGGGTTTGCTCCCTTGTTTTGCGGAGTTTGCAATGCAACCTGTAGCTAGGATGTTTCTCCTTGTGCGAGAGGAGACCAGGCGGTGTGTAAACCCGTGCTTTGTTTATGTGACATTATTCGAGGGACTGGAACAAACCCCGTTTGGCAGCAGGTTTCATGGAGAGCCAAGCTACAGTCCGCTCATGCCACCAGCTGAACCCGTCACATATCCCTGAGGCTACTCCATGTCTGTTTTGGGCATTTCTGCTAACCTCCCTTCCAAATGATAGTAACCTGTGCTTTGTGGAGCTTCATTCACATTTAGGTTTGTTTGGGTTTTACCCGTGCTTGAAAGGCAACATAATGTGGACCAGCCATTGTTCTAAAAGTAAAGTATTAGAAAAAGATCCTTTCTAATTGATAAAATACATTCTGGAGGAAAAAAAAAAAAAGACGACATTCTGAGTCTAACCATCGTAGATCAGAAGTAAATACAGCTACAGTGGGAGAAAGGAAAAGCATCCTTCCGCCCAACTTTTACTTCATCTGCCACCCAAGGACCAACTTTGTTTAAAAAGCCCCTAAAAGGAAATTCCACCTGTTGCTGAAGGATACAGAGTACCAATAACTGCCCTTTTCAGGCTAGGAGCCCATGCCAAAATTGCACTGAAATCGACTGGCAAAACCTGTCTGAAATCTAGGAACTGCCATATTGCCGGTGAGCAGAGGCCTTCTGCTGTGGCTCAGTGGAAATTCACTGGCTAAAATGGGATCTGCTTCACTGTCATGCTGAATGACTCCTATTTGACTTTGCCTTTTTTTGGAAGGTTTTTTTCTTTTTAAGAGGCACCGTAGAGAGAGCACTTCACTGAAACACACTGCAGCATCCTCTGGCGTGTCACTTGAGACCATTTACGATGTAGTTGGACCAACTGGGCTCTCCAGCCCAGGAGAGGACATGAGACGTGTTGGCAACGACCACTGCGCTCCGCATACCCCTGTGCAGAGGAATGTCCTCCGAGATGTTCGAGGCTTTCTGCAGACTGCTGTAGAACATGGAGGATCAATTGTCCTTTGCGTCCAAATCCTGCTTTTTAAAGGCTTTTAAAGGCTAGAAGGGGAGGCAGGGCTCTCTCAGCTGGTCTGCTTGCGGGCTGCTCATCCTGGGTCTCTGTCCTACCTTTCGTTGGGGTTTTCTGGATTTGGGGGTTTGTTCTTTACCAGGGGAAGAGTGGTGACTGAGCAGAAATGGGACTCGCCTTCCTCCCACACTCTCCCCTGTCTTTTTCTCAGCTTGCTCATTTCTGTAGAAACATGCTTAGCGCATGGCGTGACAATAAGCATCAATTTGAAAGTTTGTAATGTGAAGGCAAAAGAGATATTGTGGGAATATTTAAATATTCTAAGCCTGAATTCAGTTTCCTTTCTGATAGGTATTTATTCCTGTGACCTTAATCCAATCCAAGAAGTTTGAGCAGCCACTCTTGGGAAAAATTGCAGCTTTTTCATGTTGAAAGTGTTTCATGGCCCTTTTGCAGTTAACTCCCATAAGCTTATCAGGTAAATATCACTCTAAGTCTCTTACAGTTAAGAAAACTGAAGCAAACAAATTACTTGTAAACTGGAGCAGAAGGAAAAGTGAGTTACATATGAATTTATGCAAAGGGTTCTTCCTTCTGTAGTACCAAATTTATTTTAAATAAGAATTTCAGAGCTGCTATTTAGCCCTTACAAACACATCTGGATAGTCTGTTTCATTGCTGCAACCCATAAAGCCCCACTCGTACAGCGCTTCCACTTTCTGTGGAAGACAACAGTTCGTTTATTTGTGGCGGTGCGTTCTGGGATCTCTTGAGCAAAAACTGAGATTGCTGAGAGAATTTCACAGAGAAATATAATTAGGAAAAAATGTGACTATATTCCTCTGCCAAATGCCTTCCCTAAATTGACTGGGAAGGGCTCAAAACAAAAATGTACTTAAAACCATTTTCCTTTATGGCTCATCTTTAAGTGTTTTGCCTAAAGTAATGAATCACTGGGTGAATCAGACTGGGTTTTTATGATTTCTTATTTGCCTGCCTTTGATCAGCTGAGTAGCCTGTCGAGACTTAATTTGGGACTGTCTTCCCTTTCTTTATGGCAGCATGGAAGGGCAGCGTGGAGAGCGATGGGGCAGAGCAGGAACGTTTTCCTGTTGCAGCACAAGGTCACACAGTACTGGGAGATAGGTTGAGAAACCACATTTGTGCTCATCTCTTCTTTTTTAGAGCATCCTTTCCTGAGTTTGCTTNCCCTTATCTTTTAACTCTTTCCATCCCTCGTGCTGTGGGGTCTGTGTAAGCGAGAAGGAGCTTGGAAATGAAAGGTGATGGCTTGCAGCTGCCAAGCAAACAGCTGCAGCAGCTGGAAGGCCTTCTGGCCACCCCACTGACCTCGGCGTTGCCGGTGGGCAAGATGGGAGCCTGCCAGCACCTCGGTGGTTCTCTGTGACGCCCTTGAGCCCACTGGGGCTGGGCTGCCGGCAGGGCCGGGGTGAACCCCCTTACTTCCACCGCTCCTGAGGCTCAGCCTGCTGCAGAGGGGCAGTACCGAGGAGCTGGAGGCAATGACATTTAAAGCACTGCAGATGTTTGCTGGGTGGATGTGAGTCAGTCTTTAATTTCCAAGCTCTTTGTTATCTCGGTGGCTCTTCTCTAATCTCTCCATTTTGTCCTTCCTGTAGACAAGGAGTAAATCGGGAGCTTTATGTTCCACATGTCGGGTGTCACTAACGCTGAACAAAAAAGGAGATCATTGCTTCCCCCCGCCTCCCAATGTCATACTGTTTCGTAGAAAGCCCGTTACTGCTTTTTGTCACTTAAGTGAATAGTACGTACACAGAGTTTCAGGCTCAGTGTTTCATTATTTATACCCGTGGTGTCTTACTGGTCACATTGCTCTTCTCTGAAAGAACTTTCAAAAGTATGAGCACAGAAAGATGTATCACATCTCGGGCTTTGCAGGAATAAAATCAGCTTGTGCGAAACTCAAGTGCTGGATTCTGATGACTCGTAACCGACCAAGAGGAGTTTTTGGCAAAACTCCCTTTGAGAAGAAAGTTGAGTCACATTTCAGCTTTTAAGCAAATTATCTTGAATTCCATAGTTAAAATTGCCTAGCATGTCTTGGATATTTGCCATCCCCACAACCGTTTCACTGCGGGAAGCGCGCAGTGAATGAAGTGCCTGGTGAGCGTGCAAGGGCTCGTGACAAAAACCATACCCGGAGACGGGTGAGATGGTGTCCAACCCGACCACTTACCCAAATGCCTCTTGCCTACTGGGTCAGCTTTTGGGCAGCCATGTGTCTTAAGGTGGCACTTTTTGAATGATGTCATTTACAGGATATAAAAAAAAAATGGCCTGTGAATTAAGCCATCACCATTACCACCAGGACTGATGATGTTAGTCTTAAAAACACAACTTCTAGCGAAGTGTTTTCTGAGATTACACCTCTTCCAGGTACTGCCCAGAAAGGATTCATGCTTGAGCCAGCAGAAGAAATAAAGTTTGATTGTCTGTATTACCACAGTTTTGCAAATACAACCTTTTTGAGCCTATTACCGCTGTTGTGGAATTTTAACAGTCCAGAAAACTGGAGTTGCAGGGATTTTCTTTTTTTTGGACGTTTCAGAAGGCCACAGAGAAAATGACCCCAGTTCTTGGAATGTGTTTTAATGGCTTGTGAAGGTCTCAATGTTCTTCAGAAAAATAAACTCATTTTATCTTTTTGTGTCATCTCACAGTCCTCCTTCTGAAGTCTCTGACCAGTTGTAATCTTTCCCAGATTCTGCAAGGAACACACGATGAATAAATTATCCATAATGGGTTTTACAAGACATGTCATGGGATGTTTAAAGAGAAAGCCAAGCTCCTAGGCCAGAGCAGTGCTTTTTCTGCTAAACGGAAGGGTTGGATCAGCTACCAAACACAGACCTTTAAAGTTCCTTTAGAAGGGTCATTAGCTCTTTCCTCGTTTTCTCTCGAGGTGATTCCTGCTTCAAGAAGGAGTGTTTGCCCATCCGAGTAGAAAAGTTTGAAGTAAGAACAAAATTCTTATTTGTTGATTTACTATACCTGTGTCTGGAGAGAGAAGTTTGATGGGAGGTCTCTGGAAGTTTTCTTTTTGGGAGGTTGAAGGCGGGGCAGAGTAGTAGGGACAGTGACTGGAAGTGATTGGGATTGCTACAGTCACTCTTCAGATGATTAGTTACTGCCTTTCAACGTAAGTTAGGAATCAAGCTCAGTCTAGGAACTTTTGCCAACATAAAATTTTTATTTGCATGCATTTCACGGCATTTCTTGAATGAAAAAGCCTTAAATGTACAAATATTACCACACTGCTTCCAGTATACCTCAGCATCAACATACGGTGAAGTCTTCCTAGTTGAAGCAATTTTTTTTTTTTTCTTCCCACAGTATTAGTGGCACCTACACCTGAGGTGGCGACTTGCTTAGCTCGGCTGTCCCCAGTGTTGAAGCTCCCTTTGGGAGCAAAGCTATTGCATTTGCAGAGAGCAGCTCAGTGTGGCTGCAGACCCCTCCCGTGGGCCAGGGCAGATTGTCCTCTGGCAGCGCCAGGCTTTGCTGTAGAGGCCAAGTGACGCTCGACTTGTAGGGAATAAAGCTGGTTGACATGAACCCTACCCTTTGGGACTGTAGATTTTATTCAGATGCCATGATTCGTCACATCCATGAACCTGAAATTTAGACTAGGTGATTTGGGGGTGAAATTCATGTGACCGCCTGTTCTCCAGTGACTGTGGAGGGTGCCTAGAGTGATTAGCAGTGACAAAGGGCTTGCTCTGTATATATCTAAGGTAAAGTTATCTTTGCAAAAAATTCGCAGTTTGCATAGTGGTTTTTTTCCAGGTATCACACTTCTATCACCCTTTCCCTCTGAATCTGCAAGCACTTCACAAACTGAGTGTTATTGTCTCTATTATCATCCTAATTTTACAGATGGAGGTGCTAAGGGCGACGTGGTTATCCTGCGCCAAAGATTTGCGATGAGTTCATGCTGTGACAGTGAAAGTTTCAGTCCCCAGCCCCACTGCTCTCTCTTCAGCCTCCTTTGTGTTTTGGTGTCGAGATCAGGTTTTCTCATACTTGGAGGTGCAGCGCGTTACATCACTCAACAATTTTTTGGTTTCAGGGGATTGTTTGGTGTTTGGTGGTTTTTTTTTTTTTTTAATAAATCACTTAACCTAGCGAGAATCCGAGGCAGATCCAGAGATGTGCCTGGTGTCGTGCTGCTTCAGGAGCAACTTGTCTGCCTGAAACCTGGGATCTGCTGAAATGATTGTGGTGCTTCAGCTGGCACTCCTTGCACTGAGGTTTCGCTGCATCTTCATTCAGTCAATTTTCTGTAGAATCAGAGTTTTGGTTAAGACAAAAAAAGGTTGTCGCTTTTGAACTGCAAAGATTCCTTGTGGATAAACCAACGGGCCGTTTTTCTGCCAGTCTGGCCTTGCAGCATTTCACCTACAGAGGGGCAGAACGGCAAAGTGGGAGCTGCATGTCAGTGAGCTGCAAAGTCCGCTCCCCAGCACACTGTTTACCTCACAGGAGTGCTAATTACAGCACCTGCTTTTGAAACACTTAGTGGGGAATTTACTGAGCACAGGCAATGTCATTTTCTGAAAATCCTGCTGGGGGGCCATGATGCAAAATGGCGCCCGAAGGGAAAGCTTCTCTGCTTGAATCTTACATGAACTTTTTTACACGGGTTTTTAAATGTCACGGGATACAGATCTCGGTACCGAGGTTGTCAGGTCTATTAAGGAATTGTTTATTTTAGGAACTCATGGTCACAAGAAGCTTCAGGATTCAGTGGGCTCAGTCCTTGCCACCTCAGCAGTCGCTGTCTCCTGTGGCTTTATCCTTTTATAAAAAGATCGTGCTTCTCTTCCAAAATAGGTAGACTATTTTATCCCCGCAGCCTCCAGGAAGACTGTTCCAGAATATCACTGCTAAAACCACCCTCTGCTTGCCAGTCTGCATTTATTTATCAGCAGCCTAAATCCATTTATTTTTTTTAATTGTGCCAACATTTTAATACCCAAGCGGTCGCTCTCCTGGTATCTGTAGTGGAAATCTCTTCTGCGAAGATTTGAAAAGGACCCAGCTCACATCCCCCTCCAACACCATCCTTGCAACAGGCTGTACCAGGCCCTGTCTGCCACCATAACCATGTGCTTAGTTGCTCCTTCAGTAGAAAAGAGCAGATCCAGCCCTACCGTAAGCCTCGAGGTTAGCCTTTAAACTTTGCATCTGAAATTTGGGCAGTTTGGGCTCTTGAGGAAACATTAAGGGCACATGTAAACTTTAAAACTACATTTCTGAGAAAGTATTTACAGAAGAAAAAAATTTGCTCATTTGCAAAGCCCTTTTCTGTGTGGTGGGGATGTGGTATAAACCAGACGTACTGGATCCTGTAAACTTAATTTGAAACAGGCAGTGGTCATAACTGAACAAGTGAACTACGTCCTCCTGCCTCAACATAGTGCCCTGCAAAAGCCAGGGATGCTCCTGCTTCTTTGGTTGCATGCAAGCAGTTTGATGGGTTTGAGGTAGCCCTGGGAGTTTAAAAATATCCCCAAATTCATCTGGCATTCACCACGTACCCCTGGGTGAATAGTTGTTTGGCAATACTGCAGGAAATTCATTCACAAAATGGGAATTGAGAGAGTCGTGGTGCAGGAGGTTGTTTGTGAATAACATCCTGTTGCCTCAGCACCACGCTGGAGTTGTAGCTCAGCTGACGAGTGATTGGACTCTGGAAAATATTGGTCTTTCAGTTGATTTGCATTGCTGATGAGGAAATATGTCACTGTAGCAGGCTTGTCTGATCTGCCTTTGGTGTTATTCTTGGTGCTTTTATGCAACACACCTATCAGAGGAGAGATCACCTGATCTCTAGATAACTGCTTCACACAACATACACATTACTTTTTCTTCCTATGATCCATGAGCTTAGGGATTTGGTTTTGTCTGTTTCTGTCCTTGTTCAGAGTAAGTTTAACCATAAACAAAGCATCCTCTGCACATCCTCTTTACCAAAAAACCTTAACATATTCAAGTATGTGGACTACAGCTATTAGTAGAACAGAGTGCTGGGATAACTATCCCTCTGTTCCATCCACTTAGCAACAGCACGGACACAATATATTTCATACTTGTAAGAATGGAGAACATACAGAAGATGAACACCAAGTATCACAAAGGTACTTGGACAAGCAAATCGGTTTTATTCCTCAATTTGTAGGTGGTTAATCTTTTTTCCTGAAACAAATAGGATTGGTTTTCTCACTAGTTTATAAACACAAGTACTGTCTCAAGCACTTGGTTGCGGGACCAGATATATTTATAAGGTTAGTGAAGTTGATCTCCTTAAGGCGTATAAGGTTACTACCGTCATGCAGTGCATTTAGGTTATAACTTGAGGTCCTTCTAACAATACAAGATTGGTTGGTAAGGATGGTCCCTCTTGTCCGGGTTTCACTTGTTTCTTCTGGTAATATTGCCTGCTGTTGGTGGTATACATCTTGAGTTTTTTTCTTGTGTTTTATTTAGGTTGCTGACACTCTGGCTGCAGGTTACTCACAATATACCAACCAAACACTAATACTTGGAAAAACACTTGGATAGATACAGTTCCTCACCCAGGATGCCTTTCAAAGCTGGATTAGAACTGACTGAATTGCAGAATATGACTGTCCCTGAAGATGATAACATCAGCAATGACTCAAATGATTTCACAGAGGTGGAAAATGGCCAGATAAATAGGTGAGTATTTTTCCACTGACGCTGCCTGTGCTAAGAAACACGCTGTTTAAAAACAGCATTCTAATTTTCAGTATATGTCTTGAATTATTCATTACCAAGTCATGCTCCATTTGAAGATGTAATTTGAATTTCATATGTGACATCTGTTGGGCATAGGCTGCAACAGCAGATAAAGCAAACAGAGTGGCAATTTATTCATCGTTTTGAATCTTTCAAATTAGTCTAATAAAATGCACAAACATATAATGTAGCAAAAAGCCAACATTTTGAAATGTCTGCTTGGATACAGCAAGGAAGCAATAATAATTAATATAATTAGACCAATGGCATAATTTGGGGCAAAGCTCTTTGTTGACCTTTGATCTCTGATACGACAATTTTAACCTGCCTGGCCACCTCTGTGCACCCAAGCTCCTGGGGATTTACAGCTGGTGTGGTTGGCAGCAAACGTAGTCCTGGTCCACATTCACAATTCGGCAAGATACACCGGGCAGTGGCTGTCGCTCCCTGAGGCAGGTATGGCAAGAAGATGGTAAAACACAGACTTATACCTAATTCATGTCAAGTTTGAAAAAATGCATCTATTTATCAACATCGGTGAAAATCATTAGGCTTTTTTAAATTATTAGGCTGTTGGCTTTTCCTATAAGCTGTACAGTCATTTCCAAAGAGCATCCTGTTCCACCTCCAACAGGTGCCAAGTTGTCCTGTTCACAGCAAAGACCTGCTGACGGACCCTGTTTGGGCTTTGTGAGCTGTAAAACAAAAAGCTGTTTTTCAATCAAACTTCCTGTTCAAATATTTCAAACCAAGGTGGAGCACGCCGGTCGGCTGGTGCCTGTGTGGGGATCCAGCCCTGCTCAGCACTGGTGGTGCTGGGAAGCCTCTGCCAGCCTATCATCCTGCTCCTTTACTGCTGGGCTGCCGTTGCCTGTGTTTATGGTCTTTAAAAACCTCTTCTCTTGCCCTTTTGTCCTTCTTTTGGCAGCAACTTCTCCAGCTACCTGGAGGAACTCACTTTCTAGTGTAAAAACAGAAGTAAGAGCTGTTTTTTCCCAAGTTAGGGTAGAGTCATATGGCTCTCGGGACCGTGCGGGTGAACAGGGAGCTTGGTGGCATGTGCAGGAATCAGCACCCAGCATTGGCCATACTGTGCATGCAGCAAAACCTGTCAGCTGTACCCCGGGACTGTGCAGGGGGCCCTGACTGGCAGCGTGGCTTCCCCCCGCTGGGGGAATTCCAGGGGCGGTCACCAGCTGCACCATGTAGCAGTGGGTCTGCAGCACAGCTGCACTGACGAAGATTAGAGCTGGTCAGGAATTTTCTGATGCAACTGCTTTGATGGAAAGTGCCAAAACAAAACGCAAACCACTTATGTGTTAAAAAGAAAAAAGGGGGAAGAAGAAAAGGCAAGAGCCAGAAAAAAAAAAACCCTCCAACTTTGCCAAAACAAAACAGTTCCAGTATGAACCTGCTTGCTTTCCTGCGGGCTTGCTTCATAAGGTGAGGAGCTCAGGGGCTGACAGTGGTAAATTCGCTCCCTAGAGCCTGCCAAGCATTTACATGCTGGAGAGAAGGAGTGGCTGTACTGGGCTGGCTGCGCCTCCCCAGTACTTTGGCTGGTGCCACCAGTAACTGTTATGGGGAAAAACCCTGTTAGCGCTTTTATCTTTCAGTGAATGTTGATGGAGGGTGGGGAAGGAGCTTGCCGTATGTGCCTGATCCTCTGCAGTCACAATGTGCTTCGTGGAGTTAGGGCATTGTAAGCGTGGCAAGCTCTGGGTCAGATCCAGATTGCCTGCAAAGGGAAGAAGAAAAGTGGGGTGAGGAAAGAGCATCAGAAACTCAGAGGCAGAATTTTTGATTACTGTTCTGGCTCTTAGGGCAGATGAACATATTCCACAATTTTCCATTCCTTTTTGGAGAACTTTTTTTCCTCTGCAGACCATCATTTGATTGTAGGATGCAGCCCATTACAGTTGTGTATTATCCCTCTGCCAGGGCACTCACAGGACAGCTACTTATTCATCCATCCCGTGGATGAGTATTTTTCGCCTCTGTGTTCATGTTCCCGTCCATGTCTAAACCAAGAGTTTCAAGGCAGCTCATGATGACCACAGCTTCCAGCACAGCAGCACGTTGGCACTGGCGCAGTCCCATCGGCATCCCCTGGGGCTGAGCCACCCGAGGCCACTGCCTGGTGCAAGCACCTCCACACCGACATGGGTGATGAGCAGGCGGGCAGACCCCGCCAAACGCATCCCGAAAGGATGCGGTTATTCCCTTCCTATAGCTATTTTGGCAAACGCCCTGTCTCCAAAGAGGTTAATAGGTGTACAGGAGAACACATTTTGTGCTGGCTGGCCCATGGTGCGAGGCCTTGTGAAACTCCAAAGTCCATCAAAATCAGTGCGACTTTTTCTGTTGATTTCACTTGAGCTTTAGATTAGATCTGCAATTTTCAACTAACTTTTTTTTGTTGTTTCCACCTGTTTGATTCTGCACTCCGTATTTAATTTTAAACATTTTTTTTCTCCCAGTGCATAATTTTTCAAGCTCAGCTAGAGCAGAGTTTTTAAGTATCTTTTGGAGAAGGTGCAGCAGGGAGAAGCTGATTCCAGGTCTGGTTGTAAATTCCAAATATTTTTTCATCTTGGAAAAGAATTCTCTATTTTCCTTTGGACTTCCAGCCTTTTCTGGGCCTAAATATGCATTTATATATGCAGTTGTATGAAGGGAAGGAATGTTGTTTGGTAAGGGGCTGTATTGGGAGCGTTTTTTTTTTGTATGCAGATGTTGAATTTCTTCTGGGAATGTCAACAAAGAGACTTGCATCAAATCCGGATATGGATTTGGTGACTTTTAACCATCTGTCCTGGCTATAAAACTTTGCCATCTCTGTACATAACTGTAAGCCAGTATTTAGATGACTTACTCCTTATCTGTAACTATAACGATGCTCTCGGGAAGCTGCTGACTGAATGCCTGTCTTGGTTTGCAGCAACTAGTAAGTTATCAGCACCCCTTGTTGGGTTAACAAGGTTGTTAGTAGGTATACCCAGATCTGGTCCAAGTTCACACTGTAAGTCAGACCAAGGTTTCTTCTGCATGTCTTGTTCCTGCCTGCCCTGGAAATCTTTGCCATTCCTTAAGTTAGTGCTCCGTTTAAGGAGCTGCCTAAGGATAAAGTTCTGTCATCTTGGCAAAACTAGCTTTCCCTAACAAATGTTTAAGGCATTGTCAAGTATCACTTTAATTGAATTATTATGTTTAAGCATATCTGAGATAGCTAAATGGTTTTTGGCTAACTCTGCTTAGCCAAAATGGTTAGCTCGGGGATATCACCTTAATCAAACATTTCTCATTTAAGTCCTTTAATAAATTAAATTTGGAAGCCATAGTTAAATGTGGCACTTTTAAAACCACTTTATCAATGAGATTAAGTTTCTACTTTGCACTAAATCAAACCAGGAAAAAAATTAGATGAAGAAATTCTTTCCAAGCCAACCGTGAGGCTTCATGCATCGCAAGGATAAGCTGATTAGTTTTTGGCCAGGGTACTTCATTAATGTATCTGAAAAGTTGTATATAAGCTGTTCATGCTCAGCTGTGATGTAGGAAACACAGCAGGAAAGCAGAAACGTATAAGAACAGGTTATGTCTTTTAACGATGAGTAAAGCATTTGAAATGAAGACAACAAACAGCGCAAATGGATTTCATGCTTGTCAGGGAGTCAGAAGGCTTTGATGGCACAGACGGTCCGACTGCGCATTTCCACAGCACCTGTCACAGTGGCCTCTAGCCCTTGGGAGGGCTGGGAGAGGCTGGCGTAAACAGTCGTTTCACTTCATTCGTGTCATATTTATAGAGGGCAAGCATACGACATTCTGTGACAATGAATAGCTCGTTTTCTAAGCACTTCTATTAAGCAGAGCAGATGCATGTCATGGTTTAGCTAGAAATTCCAGTATTCCAACATATGTTTCCTTTCATATGCTATAGGGGAAAAAAACACCCTGAAATGAAAAAAATGTTATAAAAAGCAAAATCTTGGGAAAATTTGTTTCTGTTGAATCCATTGGATTACCTTCCCCCTACTTTTTTTTTTTTCTTTTTAATTTCAGTTCAGTAATACATTCCATTTATGGAAAACTTAGGCTGTCATACGGTACGTCTGTACCACCTACTGAGCGTGGTCCCGAGGCAACCTTCTTGTCTGGACTTGCAGTTTAAGTTGCCTGCAATAGCAAATGCAGCACAGCCTCCAGGTCGGGCAGACCCCACATCTCCCATCACTGCATCATTCCTGAGCTTTCTGGGCAAGCCGTCCTGGAGCTGGGAGGCAGGTGCTGGGAAGCACCCCGTAAAAAAGCTGGGCGCAATGCAATGTATCCTGTGATTTGGGAGCCCCGTAGCCGTGTTCCCATGTGTGACTTTGCCCTCCCATACACATCACACAGCATAAATGGATAAAAATGTGCAGTGTGAGGTAAACATGGGGTGGATGAGGAGCTGAGCTTCTAATAGGAGATGAGAGGCTGGACAACAAGCCTGGTCCATTTTAACATAGGACTAACTCAAAAGAAAGTAGTTTGGATCAATGTATCAAATCAGACTAGTTTTCTTAAAGTCCCATCCAGAAGGAAATAATGTGTTTGTTGGCCACAGAAGGTACCAGGCCTGCAGAAGCTGTTTCTTCTCTTAAAAGTATTCTAACGGAAAGGCCCATGGTTGCTTTATATTCAAGCAATATTACTCAAAGTATTGTCTTTATCGTGCGTTAGTTCTTTAACAATAATTTTCATCAAACTTTAATACCAGGTGGCAATAATAATAGTATCTACAAATTTGTTATTTTTGTAATTATTAAGGGGGGACTGGCTGCAGAGGGATGAGGAGAAGTGGGGGGAGCAGACTAGTTACTTCTATCATAACTCTGACAAAATCTAAAATGACACATGATCTCCATAAATGACAGAAGAAGGGAAAGTCCACAGATGTTCCCAGCAGCACTTAGAAATCCAGAAGAGACAAAACTCTTCTCTGTGCTCCTGCCTGTACAAATTCCCTGCGGGGTGTTTCGAGAGAGAGCTGGAATGTCTTTTTCAAACCATTCACGCTCTGCTGCCTGCGTTCAAGAGATGGGCTTTAAACAGACATGAAAAAAAAAAGGACACGCTCTGAATCAGGTTGAGATTTTATTCTGTGAGGATGAACTACATACCTGGTGAGCTTTGGAAAGTTAATTTTGGATCAGTCTGGTTTAGAAGTGATTGCTTTTCACTTCCTAAAACAGTGGGGGAGGTTCAGCCATCTATTCCAGCTGCGATAGGGCTGGTAAACCTGGCACAGTGTCTATATTTTGCAGCAAATTAGTTGCTGAAGTTAGTAGTTTAAAAAGTATAGGAGAAGCCTATAGTTAGTTTTTATTGGTATAAAGGAAGTCAAAGCAGACCAACAGGTAGGAGTCAAAGTTGCAACAAAACCATCAAAAGTACTACATACTTTTGCCAGCTACGCCCGGATTTAAGGGATAAACTCAAAATGTGTTTGTAGTAGACAGAATGTTAAAGACAGAGGGCTCAGTGTGCCAGCTGTGGAAGCCAAGTCAGCAGTATTACAATTGCATGATTTTGGCATACGCTTAGAAGCTGTGCTAGCATATATCGCTAGTAATTAGGCCACAACCAGGGTAGTAGGGAAGTTTGATAGAGCTCTGTCTTTATGAGTTCACAGTTATATTACCAGCCTGAATACCACTGGATGTACTCAAGTGAGGCACAGTCTTGAGTCACAGTTTGAACTACACATCCCTGGCCAGTAGATGTTCCCAGCTGTGGGAAAAGACCAGTGGTGCTGCATGTTTGTGTTCAGCATGTTGTTTGTTTGAATTTAAGAAGGGCCACCTGAATTTACCTGCAGCAAAAAGAGTCTCTGACACTTTGTGACAGCCCCTGGTTAGGTACGTAACACGTACGATGGCTGATGCATTAGCCCATGCAGCCTGAGAACCATCTGTGGATTAACGAAGATGCCAGGGACATAATTGTGCATAAACCTTCAAAAGATTAAAAGCCGAAAGAATGCTTTATACAAACTAAAATGTTTGCTGAAGAGAGGATCTGGGAGAAGATAACAGCTCATCCACATCAGAAGTGTCGTAAATCCCAAGGATACTGACGCAGCCGCAGGGGGCAAATCTTGTTCTGGTGACGGAAAGTTCCTAAATGTGGATATATCAAGGACACAGAACAAGTGAAGGGTGCAGAGAAAGAATAGCTATTTATTCCGTGATTCCTTGCACAGAAGTGTTTAATTTTGCAGTATGCTGAACTCAGTATTGAGTTTTAAAGACACTTAAATGAAGATCCAGTAGCCGAGAATGATGCACCAACAGAGCAGGTCGCCCAGTTCAGGATGGTCTGGGCAGTGCTGGCTGCGTGCAGCACCTCTTCGTCCTCTTAATTCCAGCCATACTGACCCTACGGTGGCAACTGAGGGTTTTGTAGGGTGCCGCACTGTCACCTGACACTGAGGGGACAGACAGATTCTTTTAGGGATCCTTGGCAGAATAATGACGGCACTAAATTGTAGTTACAACTTTTCTTACCAGGATATTACAATTAGTGTGGCACAGAATTTATTATTAGAATGGCACAGGGTTGCTAAAAGCAGAATCAATGTAGTACTATCTATACGTAGCATAATACAGAATTTATAATAGAACTTATGATTTCTAATCACCTGGACCCTCTGCAGATCAGGTCAAATCTTAATACGTGGTTTGCTGTATCAGTATAATAGTCGTAATCTAGACTTGAAAGTCCTATAAAAGAATACAAGTCACTCCCCCAGTCCTCGGAGGAAGCAGAGGGTGGTGGGGGTGTGCTGGGTCTCACTGCCCAGCAGCTCCAGTCCGCATTCCCCACTTAGGACTGGTAATTGCTTGATTTTACAGACAGTGCTGTGGGTGCTGTTACGCTTCCCTCTTCTGTAAGGGGGTCCTCACCAGCAGCGGATGGGCAGGGGGCCTGGGACCTTCCAGGCTGGCACAGAAGGGAGTAATCGGGCTGGCGCCCAGGAGTCTTGAGGCCAATAGGGAGGGGAAGGAACAATCTGTTTGGTTTGTCTGCTTGGTTCACAGGGCCTTCAGGGCCTGATAACGAGGGAAAGGGAATGGATACATGGCCCGCTCAGTCGCAAAGAATGGCTGCTTGCCTGATAAAACGGTGTTAGTTACACTAAGCACATAAGCAGGGGTCGGGAGCAGGGGGTACCGGTCGCACCTCTGCAGGGCACCTAGAGAAGTATCTCCTTTGAGTGTCTGTGCAAACAAATTACTTTCCCGTCCACAAAATCGGTGCTGCTGCCTTACCACATCTCCTGAAAGACCATTCTGTATATATACATTTATTCTGATCTTGTGCTTGGGTTACCTTTATTGATGCCCAATGTACACTGGTATCAGTGAAGCATAACCTGGCTCATTAAACAGTTATGAGTGTGGCCTCTTTTCGCATACAGTTTTTATACGTTGCTTATTTTGTAATCACATGCTGCTCATGGAATTAATGTGTTCACATTTTCTAAACACTTGCTGGAAATAAATCCTCTGACTTCTTTCAGCAAGTTTATTTCGGATCGAGAAAGCAGAAGGAGTCTCACAAACAGCCACCTGGAGAAGAAGAAATGCGACGAATATGTAAGTCTTTGTTGCTGTTCTTTTCCCTGTCAAAATGAACTGCATGTTGTGTATATGAAGGGCCTTAGACATGGTCTTCAGAAGTGCTGGGCACACACAATTATAACTGAAATTCAGGTTCCAGTAGGAACTGCCTGTGCTCAGCACTTCAAAAAAAAATCCAAAACTAAAAAACCCAAGCATTTTGGTCGAGTTGAGGCAAGGGAATCCCTCTGGCCTGCATTAGGCAGGAAGTCCTGGTGGTTCCTTATGGCCTTACGATATATAAATCATGCGCCTGAGATGTTTCACAGGTGGCGTGAAAGATGGAGTTTAGTATTGAAAGTGTAGTATGAGTTGTGTATTGCCTATATCATTTACATCAGTTTACAAAATCTACAGGACAGCAATCAGAGTGTAGATGTGACAGGGCTCAGCGACACTTTTTCCTCTTTCAAACCAATTTTTATTAAGTTGTTTCTGTAGCAGTGGTTACTTATATCTGCTATATTGCAAAAAGTGGATTTTGAAGCACAGATGCATTTCCCTGCTCCGTTCCAAGCTGTTGCTGACACGTCTGTCTTTACTTCTCCAGATCCCAGGAACTACTTCACTGGGGATGTCTGTCTTCAACCTCAGCAATGCGATTATGGGCAGTGGGATCTTGGGTCTTGCTTTTGCCTTGGCAAACACGGGAATTCTTCTTTTTCTGTAAGTATTTGTGTGGTGAGTAACTGATCTCTGCGCAGTTTCACTGCGTTTAAAGAATGTGTGCTCTGCCAGCAAGCGGAGGGGTTTATAGTCCATCTGTAGTCAAGTACAGCATTCAAGCCTGAAAATGTTAGCTACAAGTTTCGGGCATTTTTTTTCAGATTTTTTGGGGGGAAAAGCCACTACTTGTAATGCTAGAGCAAATTAAGTCCATGTTATTTACTACAGACCTGAGCCTAGCCAGGGATTTTTCCTATGGTACACAAGCTACACATACATCGGAAATATTCGGTAGTAATAGTTGCAGTGGGATAGTACCTTGTTCTTATTTGTGTCACAGAATCTCCAGAGCTTTCATCAAAGCATGGTGCAATAACTACTTTTTTTTTTAACCAAGAAAAAGAATATTTATATTCCTCTATATGTTACATATAATATTTTCATCTCACTCCCACAGTTTCTTCAGTTTCTTATGTGAGAGTCCTTGAGAGCCAACATAAATATAGCCAAGATTTTAGTATAAAAAAAGAATTGAGGTAGAGTGCTTAGCTCCAGCAAAAAAGAGGCATTTTGTAAAGGAGAATTTTGTAGTTTAAAAATGAAATGGTGCCAGTGAATGAGCAAGACACAGTGTTATTCTGTGTTATTCTGGATCGCAGTATGAGATGTTTCATTGTGAAAAGTGATTGTTAAGATTTCAGTGACAAATGTTCATTGAGGGAAGAAATACAATAATTTACAGTCTTTGAGAACTGTTCAACACGGTTATTGAGTTTAGAGATAAAAGAGGTGTCATTTCTTGAATGTCAAATCTAAAAATCTAGAACTTTTGTTATTTCTTAGGTTTTTGGGAAATACATAATATGAGCCCTGTATGTAGCAGAGTGGATGGCCAAAGCGGTATGTATAGCCATCTGCTCTGGGATTTTGTGCCAGGATAGCTACATCCATGCTGCTAGCTTACAATTTGCTGTGGTTGGGTAAAATCTGGGAATAATCCAAGGAGTTAATCCATTTACATTAAGAATGTACAAAGTCTCATAATTGTGTTGTCACTAAGCTAGGCTATAAAGTAGCTGGACTTTAATTTAACTCTTTCTTATGCAGAGCAACTGAGTTTATTTTTGCTGCTTTTTTTGCCTAGTACTTTAACCTGTATGTGATACTCTACCTATGCTCTGACAGGCACACCTCTGAGGGCACAGACTGGTGGTTGCAGAAACTGCAGTAACCAGAAAAAAAAAAAGTTATCTCTCTTCAGCCTTGTTACCTCTTCTGTGATAACAGTGTCTCAGCTAAGGAGCACCCTCAATTTCTCCTTAGTGGTTTAGTTTTCTCTAATCCCATCCTCGCCTTATTCTTTCAGCAGTTTTTCATGAGAGTTAAATGAAATGTGAAATGTGTTTACTCTAAAGGATGTACAAAGGCAGTTTCTTTTAAGTGAAGTAGATCAGACCAGTGATGTGAACACCAGAGAAACTTCTAACAATGTCTGATGGTGACTGGGCTCGTCTTGGCCTGAGTAGTGAGTGTGTAGATCCGTACCACCACATTGTATAAAAACCTGCCAAACCTAAATGTAGAGATTTTACAAAGTAATTAACAGCATTCTTCTCTACAGAATTAACTGTGTGTATTTAAAAGTGGGTAATTGTTTTTGTTAGCTTTATAATGCCTTTAGATCTGTTGGCCTAGAGATAGACCAGCCCACTGAGATCTAAGGTGAGGAAGCTAGCAGGACCTACCTGACCAGGCTAGCAGAGCCTTCCCCTTTGAAGCTTGGAGATACAGGATCCCAATGTGGTGTCTGTAGTTATGCCTGAAAGTTGAACTGCTTTAAATGTTCTTTTATCATGCAATAATCTCAGAGTTAACCCAGTCCATTAGTGTTAATTTTTTTTCTTACACTCTCATTCAGTGCATTTTGCCCATAAATGTATAGTTCTGCTGTTGCTATCACAGGTGGATCTTAGAACCATTTCTGCTTTACAAGTGATTAAAGATAGAGTCCCAGCAATACTTTAATTTCTTTTCACACATGAGGAAGCACTTAAATTCATTGCTCTTGGGTAGCACAGTTCTGGAATGTTTCTAGGTTGCTTTACCCAGTATTGGCATGCACCATCCCTGAAAAGTAGAAAGCAGAGGCTGAAAAATTAAAGGAGCATTTTCAGCACTAACAAAGCAGACCCAGCCTGATTTCCACTCTCACAGCTTTAGGCTCCTGCAGTGTGAAGTGTACACTGCCATGCACACCTGGATCAGTTCAGATCCTACATCCTTGGCATAAGACATGCAAAATAAACATGGCAGTGGGTGTATACTCTCACATCCTATTTGCATAACTTAGTGCCATAGCAAAGTGTCATGCTTTGTAGGCAAAACAGCTGAGGTAGGAACTCAGAGGAACTTAATCCCAGTATTGTTGATAACTACAGCCTAGACTAAAGAAGAGCATCTTTTCCTGTATGCAAAAGGGGAGAAAACCTTGCTGCAGAAGGATGGCACAAAAGACTTGGAAAGTTAGAGATGGGCCAGGCCACTGAGGGATGGCAGAAACACTCGTCGCTGCCTGTGGTTTCATCCTGGAGAGCCAGGACCAGAGAGATGGATCACGTTGCACAGGCATACAGGCCAGCCAAGTGCAAGGTGCCTTCAGCCTGCATTTAGCCCAGCACTGCACATGATATAAAAAACCCTGCTGAGGCACAGGGGCTTGTTAGATGAGGCATAGTATGAGACTACAACTCAAGTTTCACACTGCTTTCTGCAGCCACCTCTGCTGGGGTTGGCTGGAAGCAGTCATGAAGCCACAGCCTAACTCTTCCACAGGTTTAGAGTAGGCTGGCAGACCAGCCCTCTGGGAGGCCATACAGTGGCAAACCCTGTGCTCTGCCATGCTTTTCTGCACCTGATACCTTAAGAGAGTTCAGAGCTATTCTATGCAATAAGGCAGGTGACTGCACAAGCCTCACAGGTCTTCTGGCCCCAAAGCCTGGGACTCCAGAGGGGGCTGGGAACAGCACATGTTTCAGCTGACCTGGTAACGTGGCAGCTGGGAGCAAACAGCAGTGGCATTGCGGGAGCAGTTTGTTCTTCCCAGCACTGTGCCCTAAACTGTTTGTTCTGGATTTGTTGGGGGGGAGGTGACTTGTGCATGTGCCGGTTGCTTGCATAGCTGCCAGCTCTTCTTTAAAAGCAGACAAAATAAAAAGTAGGGGAGTGCATTTGGGACTGCAGTGCAAGCTCCCCTGCTTCTGTTTTGAATTTGTGCAGAGTGAGTGGCATGGACATTTTCTTTCCTTTCCAAGGGGTGGTTCTGGCGCAAATATCCCTGTCCATACCACAGTCCTGACACAAACAAGTTTTTCATACAGCGCTAATGAAAATGCCAAGTGTCTCTGTAAGAACCCTATGGGGAGCTAAGGACAACAGATCAGATAAATACCTGGCTGCTTGGGAGTGTTATTTTTACTGCTGCAAAGGCTCCATGAGCTCAGTGCCTGAAAAACGGGAGCTTTTAATATTAAAATAGACTTGATGCTGGCATGTGGAGCCGGAGCCATTTGGGGCTGGAAATGAGTCAGCCCAGCAGCCCAGCAGCAGGGGCTGTGAGCACCATGCCTGCAGGCAGACAGGGGCGTAACAGCTCTGCAGGGAACACGGGCAGGAGCAGGGCTTAGCAAATCTGTAAAAAATGGAGCAGAGTGACCTCAGCCAGTACAATCTCCCTTCCCTTCCCCACCTTCTTGAGGAGAAACACCCTTTGGGCTGTACGAAGAGTGTGTTGTTATTGTCAACCATGATTTTTCGTTGGCAAAAGAACAGTTCCTCCTATCGCCTCTTTGCTTCTCCCTGCTCCTCTGGCCCCAAGAAACTTGTGGGTTGTTATTTGGCACTTAAGTATTTCTAGGCTAAAATAATAAAAAAGTGGGGGGAGGAGGCTTCTTATCCTGTTCTTTCTGTGTATTCCTATGAAGAAGATGTGTTGCTGCCTATGTATGGCAGCAGCTTGTTTTCTGTTAAATTTTAGGCTTGTTTTTCTCGGTGTCCTGAGGGTAGTTGTCATAATAAAGAGAGTAATTGCCAACAGATTGTCTGAATGCTCTTCACACACATCATGAAAACATCATCAGGTCTTTGTGTGTCAAGAGTGTTGGAGGGGAAGGCACACATGGTGCTTGGCTTAAAGACATAGAGCAATGAGCAAATGTGTTTTTATGCACTTAGCCCCTGGCACTGACTAATTATCATTTGTGCCAGCAAGTTTCCTACACAAACAGTTTGGTCATTACTTCCTGCAGTTCTTCTACGTGAAGTCAAATTATGGATCACAGCACACCAGGAGTGACATCAGTGAGGGTACACCAGTTCCCACCTGGACAAAGTATAAACCTTTGGTTTCTGCCTTTATTCCCAAGGGAAGCCAGTCAAGCCTTAACTTCCCTCCTCTTCCCCCTCCATGGGCACTGGGGGGCACATAAAAAGCCATCTGGGCACCCCTTTGGTAGCATGTGAAACATGTCCTGGGAAAAGATGCTTCCATTTGTTATGGAGGTCCTTAACTAGAGGACTTGACTTTGAAATTTTTACTCTGCTTCCAGAAAAAAAGCTTTATAGAGTGGGTGGTGAGGGGCATACCTGGCTCATCCCTGCTCTGATTAAATCATAATTCCTATCTGATAAGACATCTCTATTCTTGCTTCTTTCAATATGGGGACGTGTAACTCACTAACAGGCTGTGCTCTGCAGCTCTGCTGAGTTTTACTTGGTTGAGTCCCTCTGCATGCAGGGCTTTCTACCTCCATGGTGATGTGGTGGAACTGCAAACAGCATGTGAATTACATGTATTTTCAGGGCTTTTTGCATTGTCAGAAGAGTATAAAAATCATCTCAGAGTCAACGGGAAGATGACCTGACATGAAATATTGCAATGTTAGAGCTCAGCTCTTACAGTAAGCTTTATTTTCCATTCTTTTGTAGGCTGCTTTTGGTTTCAGTGACACTGCTGTCTATTTATTCAATATATCTCCTGTTGGTGTGTTCAAAGGAAACAGGTAATTTAAGATGTTGTTATACCATTTCAGTAGAATTGTAAAGAACAAGAGGTGAAAAGTGCTCAAATAAGGCCGAGTGCTTTGTGTAAAATGGAGTTACTGTCACTTTGCTGACACAAGAGAAAGGCCTAAGACATTTTGGGTCAGAAGCCCAGAATTAACAAGCATTTATGACATGGCAATGGAGAACAGCATCTGACCATCACTATAAAGAGAAAAACTTATGACAAAGAGTGAATTCTGCTACTGTGAAATGTTGTCTTCAGTGAGCTAGAAGGAACAGCTTATATAGTTTCTTTGCATTACAAAAGTAATTGCAAATGAAATATAATGAATCTTTGCCTGTGGTGAAGCTTACCTGGAAATACAGTTTGTCCTTAATGGTTAGTGTGAAATTCCTGATAGCCTTTTTGGTGTAGTAGGAGGTTCTGTAGAAGAAGGTAAAAGGGAACAGTTCCTCCACAGAGAGAAGTGTAACTGTAAGCAAAATATATTCTAACCACAGAAATTAGAAGTCACCTACAGTGTTAAATGTCACTGTGCTCTGAAGTCCCAAGAGTCTCTTTCCTTGGGTAACAATCTCTGAAGGCAGATTTTTAAAATTATCTGTGCACAAGAACACTAATATTTTAATACGTAATTTGGACACACGTGAGTTACTCTTATAGCAGGTACAATGGCAGCAACTGCCTATTTAAATTAGGTACATATGCCTAATTGTGGACACATTTGTGCCCTGTTAGTTCCCAAAATCTAAGCCCTGGTTTCTATGCTGCTGGTACACTTAAGCTCAACTTAAGCTTACTGTTTTTACAAGCTTCACAGCAGAAATGTCAGCTATAAGGAGATACAGAGAAAACCAAACAATGGGATGCATTTTAAAAATCATCTGTACAGTGTAACATCTGCAATATTTCTCTTTCTGTTCTCATATATATCACCATCTTCACAATGTCCAGTCCTTTTTGTAGCCTAAATCACAGCTAAAGAAAAAACATTTAACAGAAACACAAACCAATTAATAGAGGAGTTTCTCAAGCTTGACAGATATTTAAAAAGAAGTTTTAGTTATAATTTTTACCTTTCCCTGCTTTTAGCGAAACCATACCAGACAGAGAATTCACAGGTTAAGGCTTCATCCTTAGAAACTGTAAATTACCCTGTAAACCAGTGGCTGCCCTCATTTGGATCATTTAGTTAAAGCAAGCGAAATTGCAGGATCGTGATACTGTGTCTGCTGTGGCCAGGCTGCCAGTGCTGCTTGTGGATCCTGCTGTACCGAGTTTTGTCTGGAGGGGAGGCTTTCTATGTCAACTCTCATTGCGGGCATAAACCTAATGTGCCAGGATGGGGATACCAGAACTTAACGTGTCACTAGGGGTATAGACATATTCATTAAAGGGGTGTAATAGCTTCATTAGGAGCTTCAATTTCAAAAGTGACTGGTAGCCAACGATAACATTTATAGACGTCAAGCAAACATTCCTACACAAGTTTCAGCTCTAGTAATGACAAGAAGGCTCTCTGTTCACTTGCAAAGGGAGATATGGCTGCACAGATGGGTGGTTAGCTGAAAAGGAATCGTAAGTGTTTTGACTCAACAGCTTTCGCTGGTGTATTTGTTACCTTTCTCCTCATTTTTTTCATGCAGGCTGCATGGTGTATGAAAAGCTGGGTGAGCAGGTCTTTGGTACCCCAGGGAAAATGATAGTCTTCGGATCCACATCTCTCCAGAACGTTGGAGGTAAAGGAGATGAAGGGTATTGAAAAACAAAACCCAGGAACATCTCTCAGCGACATCTTGGGATCTTCATGCTCCTCAATATAGCTGTGGCTAACATTTCGCATGCAGCCCTTTAAAAACACTGTATTGTTGAATGATCAGTTGTTTAGAGTCAGTTATAGTTCGGGGTCTTCTATCATCAGATAGTGATGTGGGAAAAGGTTCAGGATGCTTCTCTGTACTTGTTTCACAAAATATCTTACCCATTTTCTAAACTGATCTTCTTCCTCCAGCAATGTTGAGCTATCTCTTCATAGTCAAAAATGAGCTGCCTTCTGCCATAAAGTTTCTAATGGGAAGAGAAGAATCTTTTTGGTAAGTTGAATTAATTCTGGTGATTAGATTATAGTATTTAACATTGTGTAGATAAGTTTAAGCATATGTTTATAAAAGCTTTTAAGTATTGGGTACTCTTGAGGTTTGTCAAAGTACATTTTCACAGGAATATCTCAGTGGGTTAATAAAAACCAAGACAACTTTGGGAAGGAAAAGAGGTTGGATAGGAAATGAAAGGTTAAGTCATCAGTAATTACTCTCTTTGCACACCAGATTTTCATGAAGAATTGTCATTTATGCAAACCTCTTATCATAGGATCCAGTCTTTTACAGTGTTAGGCAACTGTGAAGATACTGGGAACAATGCAAGTTTAAGATATTGTGTATTGCCCTGCGTTCTTAGCATCTTGCAGGATTTTGCTCCTGAAGCACTGTCTGTAGTATGAAGTACTTCGATACTAGCATATGACAGCAGAATATTATACTTAGATTTCTGCCATTTAGCACTCCTTGACATTTAACCAGCTTCTGTAATAGAGAGGTGGTATTTCTTTATAGTGGTAAATGTCCTTTGCACTGGGTTATATGGTGTGCTGTAGCGCACAAGAAGAATGTAGAGATCCCATTCCTCAGGCTTTCATACTAAATTGCACCAAGCAGCGGAAATAGGTCATACAGAACATCACTAACGCTGTCCCTTCTCCCCTTTCTTGCTTTCAAGCAGGATTCAAAGCACCTTGCTAGAACAAGATACAGCCTGGGGCTGGCTAGTTCATGCCAGCACCCAGGAGCCTGGTTTGCCGTTCCAGGCATGTGCCTGGGTGTTTTAGCAAACAAACCGTGGTGCCCCATCCCTGCCCAACTGTGCTGTATGTGTGGCCCTTTGCATGATCTTTCCTTGTCCTGGCAGGGTGGCTTTTATCAGGTTGTGGAGGGTGTTGCTCTGCCTCTCTGTCCCACTCACTGATCTCAGCAGTAGGGTGATATTTTGTCTAGTGACTATGAAAATCTGCCATATCTGAGTCAGAGCAGTGCCATGTTTTAAGGGCTGGATATTAATAAGTCTACAAAGTTTAGATGTGGCCCCCATCTCTCCTTTTGTAGGAGCTTGTAGGGTAAGGAGACCAAAGATAGTTCTGTAACTGCAGCAATCAAAGAGGGTGACTGAGTGTGAGGAAAACGAGAAAGGGTTGAAGGTGTACGCATGGTGATTTTTTTTTTTTAATGTTTTATACAGGGCATGGTACGTGGATGGGCGGATTCTTGTTGTCACAGTGACGTTTGGTATAATCCTCCCTTTATGTCTCCTTAAGAACTTAGGTAAGATGCAAATGCCATTGTGGGAACAAAATAAAGGAGCCCAGACATCATGCCACTGACAGCCACACTGGCAACTCAACTATAATAAAAAATAAATGTGCTGTCGTTGTAATCTAAGCAGCCTACCTGGTCCAGGACTAAGCTGTGTTTTGAGCATCTTGGAACAAGTAGGCCTAAATTGTCACAGCAGTTGAACTCAGTATGAACCAGCTTCCTCCAAACAATTGTGGAATATTGATTTAAAAGATTATAGTTAAGAGGGTCTTCATTTCATAAGGCAATTCTATCTTATGTGTAGTGTGTAAAAATAAGTTCACAAATTGTGAGATTACAAAAAATAACTTACTTTTCTATCAGCATCAAAATTTTTAGTGGTGAGGTTATTTGGAGGTATTGGACTTCAAAGTAAGACATGTATAGCGGATTGCATTTTCAAATGTGTTTGAGTCCCCAGAGATGCCAGTAGGTACACAATGTATTTTTAAAACCATATTACAAGTTTGGGCACTGAAGTCCTGTTGGGATCTTCCTTTTGAGAAAATAACTGATACTTAACTGACATGGCTTATATCAGGGAATCTGGGTTATGTTCTGATTGTAATTGCACATTTTCAGGTTTGTTTCAATTGCCGCAGCCTCTTTCAAAGGTAAAATTAGTAAACTGCCTTAAAGGTGACCCTCGGGATGTCAGACCAGTCAAAGCAAAGCTCGGGTCTGTCTGAAAGTGAGGAGGCTTCCGACGTGGGAGACTCCCACACCAACAGGACAGGTTTTTGTCGTGCCCGGAAGCTCACGATACAGATTAAATGTATAATACAGTCAAACTTTTCATGAAGCAGCAAAAAGAAGGAAAAAATGAGATACGGCAATAAAATAATTTTTTTATGAGATTTCTGTTTAATTTCTTTCAGGGTATCTTGGCTATACCAGTGGATTCTCCTTAAGCTGCATGGTATTTTTCCTGGTAGTGGTAAGTTCAGCTTGCTTGCTTTGTTGGATGAGAGGCATTTGATAGGACATTCACCACCATTTCTCTGATGTTTTAATTTTAATTTGCTTTTTATTGTTATTGTTAGCAATTAGCTGTCTTCCACTCTTATTCTAGGTTATTTACAAGAAGTTTCAAATTCCCTGTGGCGGACCGGAACTAAATACAACATCAGCTATCCTATCAAATAGCTCAGCACATGAACATATGTGTAAGCCAAAGTATGTTATCTTTAATTCCAAGGTATGTTTCTTTTTATAATACTTATTTTTAATTCACATAATATATGCCCCTACACCCTGTGTTCTTAATCCAGTCAGCACCACATAGAGCCTGAGTCTCCATGCTTCCACTCGTTCTCCAATGGTGAACGCACAATAGGTCTCCTTACCCAGTCTTACGGAGATGCCGTGTTGAATCTACCTCCTTGCAGTCTGCTCTGCCCCGGTAGTAGATGTGCTAAGGCTGTGAGCCTAAGCTACTACCAGACAACTAAAGCTTTCTTTGGGAGAGTTTTCCTTTCCACTGCTTCTTACTATCTGTGCTGCAACTGCACCTTCAGGCTGTAGTTCCTGAGTAAGCCATTCCTGCATCCAAAGCACAGAAGTAATCCCTCTGTCCTTCTGCACACAAACCACTCCTTTGTGACAGGGTATGTGTTTCTGTAGCCATATGGTGAACTGGATTGTGAAAAGGATACAGTTGAAAGCTAATCCAGCAAAAAATTTGATTGCCTTTCAGCTGGATGCTTTCCTCCATCGCCACACAGCTGTGGGAAAAATTGTGCCAAGAGAATGCGAAAGAGCAACTGGCTGTAGCTGTGGGAGCAGGAGGATTGCTCCTGTCAGCTGTGCTGGAGCGCAGTGCTCGTTAAACAGCACCTTATCCAGCAGGGCAGGGTCCTCAGGGTGTCACAGTTGCATTCATAGGGAATGTGCATGTATAGCATATGTGTGCAAAAATTAAATTTTTTTAAAATTCATCCTGCCAGCTTCAGAAGCGAAACCAAGCACTTGTCTTTAGTTGGGGGTAGCCATTCAGCCCAGATCCGGTGTGACGCACCAAGAATTAGTTAACTTGGTGTGCAATAGCAGCTTAGGTGTAGGTATATTTTAGATAGTGTTGAAGGGCAGTCACCTTCTACAGTAAATGTCAGTATTTGCCTCAGAGTCGATGGAGGCACATCGGAAGGATCAGTCCATCTGAACTAGGCATGCTGGAGCCAAACTCTAGAGATTTGCCCCTGGGGCCAGCAGTTTGCCAGTCATTTTAGCAACTTTGGTACATGAGTGGAGAGACAGTTTCACAGAATCGGAAGATGGCTGAGGTTGTCAGGGACCTCTGGAGGTCATCTGGTCCAACACCCATGCTCAAGCAGGGCCACCTAGAGCTGGTTGCTCAGCACCATGTCCAGGCAACTTCTGAATATCTCCATGGATGGAGACTCCACAACAGTAGTATGCTGTGAGTGACGGAGAAGAGGCGGCACAGGCCTGGGTGAGGAAGGACCGCTGGAGAGCAACCAGTATAGTTACAGAATCTGTTGGGCCTGGGGGGTACCCCAGGATGTCTTCTGTGGGAAGGGGATGCCTGTGGCCAGAGTAAGCAGATCTCAGCAGGCCGGGGAGAGCTGCATGTAGGGATGGACTAATTTTGTCCTTGTGGGAGAACCTGGTTTTTTGTGTGATCTCTGCTCATACCCGTTCCCTGGGGAGAATGGAAGTGCTTGGGCGATGAGATCATTTGTGAAGATTGGCTGTACGCTGAGGACTGAAACCCACTCAGGGTTTTGGTGGAGAAGGGGGTGAGGTCCCCCCCGGAGGCCTCCTGCGCTTCCTGGTGACGTAACAGTCTCTCTCTTTCCCCAAGGAAAAGCATGCTCCCTCCACAGCCCTCCTAGCCCTTTTGTTGGCCTGGGAAATGAAGGGACTCAGTGTGGTACCTTGAAATATCCATTTATTTGTAAGTTCTGCATTCCTCTTCTCTTTTCTTACAGTCTGGATATGGGCTTCCTCTTCAGGACTTCAGCCTTAGCACCATGGGTGCGCACCCCTCTCCATGCCAAGGCAGGGTAGCGTAGCGGTGACCCACCACACGTCCCTTTTACGCGTGACGGTGTGCTAGTAACGGTGGCAGTAGCTGGGCAGGGAACCCATCCCAGGGAGAAAAACCAGCAGCTGCGTGGCATCCAGCGCTGCGCTCTGCGAGCAGAATCAGGACTGTGCTCGCGTGGCCAACGCGAAGACTTTGTCCTCCTGTTGAAAGAGCGCTGCTCTCCATATTTCATTAAATACGTGCTAATTGACAGGTCTTCTGCCTTCTCTGAAGGCTCTCAACGTTCGGTTGAAAAGACCAGAGAGTTGGGAGCTGAGGTAGTTGAACACGGATCATTTCTTCATGCCGCTGCGGGAAATACTTCTTCTTAACTACTTTTCTGAAATTCTCTCTGAACAGACTGTGTACGCTTTGCCCACCATTGCTTTTGCGTTTGTGTGCCACCCGTCAGTCCTCCCGATTTACAGCGAACTTAAAGAGTAAGCTTTTCTCTTTTTTTTTTTTTTTTTCTCCAGTCAATTGTTTTGAACGGCCTTACATGGAAAATGTTAGTGCAGAGGTGCTCTGAGTCATTCGTGCCATTCAGAGGAGATGTGCTTTAGTAACAGCCAACAAGCCAACAGCGTGGCTGTCAGCTAGGAAATCTGGCCTCCCAGGCATGCCGCTGGGGCGGGGGGTGAGGGAGGCTGAGGATAATGCAATACTTGGGGAGTTTTCTCTGGAAGTACACGGCAGCCTGGGGAGAGCCAAACTGTGCCGGTCGTTATTTGGCATAGGAGAGGGACGTGTGTTCGGCTAACGAAATTTGTTCCAGTGCAACTAAAAATCTGTTGCGGTACCAGGAAAAAAAGTACTTTCAGCCTCGGCTATACTGAAAGACCTTTGCTGGCACAGCTGTCTTGCTGACACCTCTGGCTGGGCAGGGCTGTGAGGAGCTGGAGACCGGCCCTGCTGCGACATGGCTGGTGGCCTCCAGGGGCCGCAATGGGGTCCTGTGCCATGGGGGTAGCCCCAGGGGAGAGGTCAGGGTCAGTCAGACCCATAGGTGCCCTCAGGTCCCGGCCACCTGCTGGGTGCTTTGAGTTTCAAGCGACTTCAGCAGGTTCCCAGGTGCCTATTTAGGGCATCCCTGTGTGGATTTAAAAGTCCAAGTTTAGGTACAGGATTGTGAATATTTCAGAACACGTCTAAAACTGAAATGTTTACACTGAACCTATTTTACAGGTCTATAGTGGTCTGCGTACATTCATTATTTTCTACCCATGGGGACACAAATGTTTCTCTGCAAACATTCAGAATGGTTTTTTTTTTCCCTTTGTGTAATTTTACTCTTCCTTTATTTTGACCTTTTAATTAAACTACTGAAGTGTTTAAGGGCCGCCCCTCTCTGCTTGGCTTCACCCTTCACTCCCTTTACGCAGGTATGGCTGTGAAGCAGAGCCACAGGGCAGACCCACCACTTCTTGACCTAAGCCCCAAGTAGGGTCTGTTTCCCCAGTCCTTCTCTTCCTTGTGCAGCTGTCAATGAATTCCTGTTTTAAATGAAAATGCATTCACAAGTCTCCCCAGAATTACTATGTTTATGCAAAGACTTAATACATTTTTAAACAGCTATTGAAAAATCCAGCCCAACCATTTTTATGTGTTCTTTTTTTCTTCTTTCTCCAGCCGTTCACAGAAAAAAATGCAGTTGGTTTCAAATATCTCATTTTTTGCCATGTTTGTGATGTACTTTATGACTGCCATATTTGGCTATTTGACTTTCTACGGTAAGTATGCAGTTCTTTACTGATCAAAGTAGAAAGGGAATACATGTGAAAACAATAGCGTATCCCAGCTGGAAAGTCCCATCCACTTATATTAAAATACTTTTTCAAGTACTTTTCCGTAATGTTTTCATACTGAAGGTATAAATCCTTTCCTCCTTTTCCCCTGTGGATGAAAAGCACAAATAAAAGTATTATTTGCAAAAGGCATATTCAAAATACAAGGGAGATATTTGTTTAACTGAATTGGGGATTAGCTGGGCCCCACTAAGATTTGCATTCCAAGGTCCTCACCTGAATGTTGTGTACATTAGTAATGACTGAAGCGTTCATATCTGCATAAAATGAGATTTGAGAGCGGGTCCTAGGAAATGAGCATCAAATCAGCCATCACAGCTTTTTAATTTTCTTATTGACACTTTCATCATAGAGACGAAGGACCAAATGTTTTCCTTGTGTCCCTAGAGCTGACCCCTTCAGGTCTCGGTTAAATAAACTGGCAGTGAAGGTGGGGAAGCTTCGAGTGTTGTCCCAGCTCAGCCGCCAAAGGATGGTTATTTTGGTGTTAGACTTGCACCCTGTCTCTTTTCATGCACATCAATTCACTTAAAGAAACAAACAAACTATGCTGTATCACTAAAGGATGCAACATGTATGCCCTAAAGGCATAATTATTAAGTAGGATAAAATACAAATGTTGCCCAGGAAGCTACTCCCATGTTCCGGTATAATGGGAATGTTGAAAAGTAGTGTCTTTTTCCATGGACCATTAAGGGGTTACAAGACAGATGACAAAACTGATGTTTGCCTTTTACCTCAGTCACCAAAAGGTCATTGGTCTTCTCCACCCTATTCCAAGTGACCTTTTTGTTACAATCTCCTCATTCGTGATACCATTCCCTGTAAGCCACGTATTGCAAGAGAAAGAAAATAAGTAAATATGAAATGTGGTGGGGGTTTTTTTCAAAGGTGTACCTATCTCATATTTGTTTTCTCAGGCTCTCATTCTGATTATGAGGCCTTGAGTCTGCATGCATTGAAGTAACTTGAGGTCATCTGTTCTAATTTTCCCAATAAAACCGCAAATACGCTGCAAGTGACGACAGCAACAGCCGTTCTCATCCAACTGCTCCTGTCTAACACATTTTCGTAGAAATGCATCAAATTAGCAGCCCCAGGGAGCAAGTGGGTGTAAATCAGCATGGACCCCTTCGCTTTGGCAGGGAGGAGATTCTGATGTGATTGCCCCAGGGATCTGAGGAGGCAGATCCGTGGCGCTCCTCTCTGGGAATCTCCCACACCCCTCAAGGACGAGGGTCTGGAGTCCATGGAGGAGGTAGGGGCTGCGTCCTTCTGGCCCTCCCAAGGGGGAATGGCGGAGGAATCCCTGGGGTGTCTCGTGTGCCTCTCCCCACGTCAGGCATCCCTGCTCCCCAGCACTGAGAGCCCGTGGGTGGAAGCTGTGTGGCTCTGCTGGGGCTCCTGCAAGGGTCAGTGCCATGACAGGCAGCAAAAGGGACACTGAGAGAATATAGAATTCCTCCAGTTTGATCCTTCTTCCCCTTGAGACTGACAAAACCTTACCTTTCCTATGTTCGCTTAGAGTTTTCTAACCCTCTTCTCTACCCTTACCTGGGTAAGAACAGCGTTTTTATTGTGGCCATTTCTTCTTTACACCAATAGTACTTGTCTGTTTGCTGTGTTCTCGAAAGTGTTGCAGTGATGACTATATTTACATTGCAGAATTACAGAAAAGAGGTGTTTTTCTTCCCCTAAAAGGTCACACTGTGGTTGGGCTCTGTGGTGTATCTAGCTGAAAGGAAAACAGACCTTCAACTGTAAGCCTTGCCCTTCACTTCCTACCTGGCTGCAGTCCGTGAGCGGTACAGAAGTTGCAGTCTGTGCTTGCAGGAGCAGAGTAAGCTCTGTGTCGCAGAAGCTGTGCATGTGCCCGGCTTGAAAACCCCACTCCTAATCCACAGGGAGGTGGGAGAGCGTTTTCTTTCTCCTGGTGGGGATTCAAGCACTGCGTAGGTGGTGTTGACCCATGGTCTCTCCCCAGAAGGGTCCCCTGGGGGGAGCGCAGGCATTTTGCCACAGGACGGATCCCTCTGCCTCCAGGAATACTTGAGGTTTTACCAAGTGCCAAAGATTTTAAATTAGACGTGGCTGCAGAGTTCCCTTTAAGGACTTTGGTTTAGGAGCTGTTACCACCAGCTTTCTAAGATTAACAGGCAGAAACAAAACATGAGCCTAAAAAGGGGCAGCGAATACGTTTTGTGGTGCGCTTAACCAGCCACCCCCTTAGGTTATTGCTCCTAGATATTTAAAAGTTACAAAGCAAACACGTAGGTCCCTCAGCAACTTGGTTTTCCTGTTGGTTAGCACAAGCAGACCCGCTCTGCGCTATTTATCACGGCTTCAAGGAAACAGTTTTGCAGGAGGTTGTCTTAAAATATGGCCAGCACGTCCCCATTAGGCACCCCCTGTGATTTGTCTTGGCTGCCTGGGCCGCCGGCTGGCATGGGGCCAAGCTGCAGGCAGTGCCTGGGGGGTGGCAGGTTCAAGAGAAAAAACCATCAGGGCAGCCCTCGGAGGAGCTGCCGAGGGATTTGAGTGCAAATGTCAGAGCATCCCACTGAGCTGACCCGAGATAGGCTTTGTTCTTGGTTGAGAACAGGGGCACTGCTTTTCGCTGGAAGTTTGCTCTTTAGACCAATTTAGCTCAAAACCTTGTAGTTTATATTGAGTTCAGCCGTTGCAGTGCATGTGGTTATTTTTATNTATCATTTGAAACAAAAAAAAAAAAAAAAAGCCCACGGGACCAATTAGAAATAGCTTATTTCACTTTACTTATTTTTTTTATATATATATATGTAAGCAGGCTTTCACGTATGTCTCACTGTTGTCCTTCCTACAGTGAAAATTACTTTAGACTTAGGCATGTGCTCTCTTGAATTAGGATGCATTCCTAAATCAGGCCTCCAAAGGATTAATCTGGAATAATGGGATCATTAGGATTTGGTTCAAAGTGCCGTTTTAACTCAAGAATGTTTCATTCCATACTCCTTTGTTTGCAGATAAATCACTTGTTGTTCAAGAAGGCTGTTGTTAAGCAATGATTTTTGTGAACGAATTGCCTGTTTGCCAGAACACTTATCTTGCTGTCTTTTCCATAGACAATGTGCAGTCAGATCTGCTTCACAAGTACCAGAGCAAAGATGACATCCTCATCCTGACCGTGCGCTTGGCTGTGATCGTTGCAGTGATACTCACGGTGCCGGTGCTGTTTTTCACTGTAAGTGAAAAGCTCCCCGCGGTTTGGAAGTCAGTAACAGCTGTACATGGCGCGTTTCTTCAAACCACAGTCCAGCAGTTGCTGAGACAGTGATGTTGCAGCTACAAAAAGAGCTTGAGCTTGGATCAGTCTTTTCCCACACCAGACTCCCACTAACTTCGGGAGAAGTTCTCCCTGCAGGAAATAAATTAATTGCTTTTGGTCTTAAATCTGTTTTAAATTGAATCCACAAGGGCCCTCTCTTTCTTCACATTACTTCACTGGAGCAGGCTCAGAGGTGAAGTTCATTTTTAAGTGCAGAAGGAACCCAAAAGGCATGTTAGAAAGAGAGGAATATCCTACTGCAGATGCATGTATACCTACAGTTTTGAAATACCAAATTAATTTGAAGGATTATTTCAAAGGGCATTCCATCAGAGAACCCAAAATTTCTGATAGATCTATGCAGCACTACTTGTCACAGGAAGAGCTGGTTAAAATAAACATGGGAAGCTTTGAATTGGCTTATAGACTATTCCTGACAGAGAACTCTCTCTCTTTCTGCAGGTGCGTTCATCATTATTTGAGCTGGCTAGAAAAACAAAATTTGACTTATGTCGTCATGTTTTGGTTACTTTTGTTCTTTTGGTTATCATCAACCTGTTAGTCATTTTTATCCCGACCATGAAGGATATTTTTGGAGTTGTAGGTACAGTATCCTGGTTTTGTACTACTAATAAAAGTCTGTTGCTACTCGGCAACACAGTAATTAGCTGTTGCTGACAGCTAACAAAACTCATTTATTTGAATTTTGCAGGGGTCACTTCTGCCAATATGCTGATTTTCATTCTTCCTTCATCATTGTATTTAAAAATTACACAGCAGGATGGATCACAGTTGACTCAGAGGATTTGGGTACGCATTCCTTTCCCATCAATGCAACGCTTTCACCTTGTCATTCCTTAAAATGCGCTAGATGCAAAGTGTACCTAATCTGAACGCACGCGTAAACTTCTTTATGTTACTTTCCCTCCTTGCTTCAGTTAGTCGGCAGCCATGCTTGCCCTTCTCCTTTGCTTACCCTGGGGGTCTCCAGGTGGAGGGGCCGTACCACGCAGGGCACTTTGTGTTCGGGGGGGGCCCTTCTCTGCGGGGTGAGGGGCTCTTCCCCTGGCTGGCAAGCGGCAGCTGTGCAAGCAGCCGTAGCTGTCAGCAGGGTGCAGGTACCCCTCCAACCTGCTTCAGCAAACCTTTCAGCCCAGCAAGCTTTCTCCGTTTCAGCACGTTGATCCAGAAAGCATGCAAAGTGCTCCGTTTGCAGTATTCCTCATGGTTTTAATGGACCCTAGTCAGACTTAGGGTGCTTCCGCCAGAAGCAGCCAGCTGAAATGTTAGCCCTTTGGCACGCATAAGCAGATGGGAATGGGCCTTGGAAAGATTTTCTATGAGCCCCAGAAAGAGCTGCAGCTGAGAAGATGCAACACTCCTGTGTATTCCCAGTCTAATGGGGCGTGCACTGGAAGCATCGTAAGGTCAGACCTTCCTGCTCTGAGCAGACAGGCAGGAAACCCGTGTTTCACTTGTGGCTCCACCCACAGACCCCAAGACAAAAGGGCTGAACTTCGATGGACACGTATCCGATGGGAAGAGTATACTTATTTCCGTGAGGCTTCGAAAAGAGCAGACCCAATTGGTCCTAAAAACACACTCACTTAATCCTCTTTAGGGATGATCAGTGGTTAAGAAGTGAATTGAAAGGAAAAAGAAATTGGGTTTGGTGTTCAGCGGGTAATTATTAATGACGCTAATCTGTTTAATTATCTATGGGTCTTGTCTTTACCAGAAGTGCTGTCTCATTTTAGCTGATAACTTTGATACATCACCTTGTAAATCTCCTCAAGAGGAGAAGTTAGCATACTTGAATTAATTGTGTTTTCTTCTTATTCATTAATTTTCTGTCCTTTTTCTTCTAGGCTTCTCTTTTCTTGGCACTGGGGATAATGTTTTCCCTAGTGAGTATTCCCTTGGTCATCTATGACTGGGTACAATCAGGAGGCAGTACCGAAGGCCACTGAAGTTCACCTCCTTCTGAAAAGAAGACACCCCTGTTTGCTACACACCAAGATCGCAACCATCCGTTCTGTTATCTATTCCATCTTTTGTGAGTTTACTCAAATCAAATCCAAATAATGATTATCCAGTACTGAAAATACTGTTATGGGTGTATTTTCTTGCAGAAAACAGACTCATTTTTCCAACAGGAATATCACTCTGTCCCCCGATACTGAGTTATCAGATCAGTGCTAAGTCTGTGTTAATTGTCTGTGAGACTATATAGAGCATTGCTCTTAGGAATTCATCACAATTAATTTGTTTCCCCTCTTCCACACATGAATTGCATTGCTCCATTATTATCCCTAGCCCTGCTACCATAAGCTTTGCTCCTTTAGGGCAGCAGCGCCTGTTGCTATCAAGCTATCAATCCCGGCTGGAGCAATGTCAGTTCACACCCTTCCTCCCCTCCCCGTCTTTTATCCAAAACTCTGTTCTCCAGTTGTACGCATCCGGTTTGTTGGTTTGTTTTTTTGTTCTGTTGCTGTTTTGTGAACCATTTGCCTCACTGGTTTAAGTGTAGCAATCTGGTTACAGGCACAAAAAGCACCACGAGAGCTTAAGTGAGCATTGTAGAAGCATAGGTCCTAAATGTGGTGCTTCTCTCTGATGTTCTGGTGGAGGAGCCAGCGCCAGGGAGCAGGAGAAGGATGGCCGCCGCCACCAGCCACCGTTCCCCTGGCACATGTCAGTTGGAGCCTGACCAGAACTAGACTTGACCCCAAACCATGAGTACTTGAGCCTGAAGAGAAGCAGACGCTTGGGGATTTCCATAGGAGGTCTGCGTTTTCTTCAGCATTAAACTGTTTACTAATGCCCCACTTCTCTCATAAAAAAAAAAAAAACAAAAAACAAAAAACAAACAAGGTCCAGTTTTATCAAAACCTAAGCATTTAATCATACCTCATGCCTTTTCCATTCTGGGGTTTATTTGTACATACCTTGTAGAGACTGGCTCCTCTCTTGTGTCTTATCCTCCTCCCACTGAAGTCAGTGGGGTTTTGGACAGCAGTGGGAGCAGGATTTGACTCACCCTGCCAAACTACTGGATTTCTAATGGAAATTGAAATCCGTAATACGTCTTTAAACAAACAGAAACACTGTTTATATTTAAAAAGTTTCATTTACATTTCCCATCGATTCTCCATAACAATTAAAGACATTCAATTACTACTAGCAGAAACACTGTAACTTGCATCTGCTGTCCACAGAACAAGCATTTGCCTAATGCCTTATAGCTGGTGTAAAGAACTACTTGTAGAGACTCAAAATGCTAAGCAGGTGATCGTTAACCATCCTGAGCACACATCTTCTATTAGTGCACTGCCAGCAGCATAAACATGTGCACTTTGTGTCATTCACCATGTGAACTAAAAACTGTCTCAAAATACGAACCCGGCTCCCACTGAAAGAACCGATGGCTAAAGGGAGTCCCGCTTCATGGTCAAGGGCTGAGTGATGCCCTCAGTATGCTCGAGCCATACCTGTCAGTAAGCAGCGACCCTCTTGTTCCCAGTAGCTGGTTCATTGCCAACTCCCCATTGTAACTGTGGAAGGAGACTGTCATCAGCTGTGGGGAACCTGTCATTGCAGCTTGCTCTTTTTAAGGTTAGGGATGGAGAATTCGGGATCTTGGGATTTCTGTGAGCTATGGAATGGCCTCGGTTACCATTGCCTTGTCCCACACGGCTTGAAGTCACTGAGACTTGAGACCACAGAGTGCTTTGATAGTTGGTTTCTAAGGGTAACATCCAGAGAGGTTAGTTTGGGGCCTTCCCTGGAATTTGGGCATCGAGATGCAGAGCATTCATGCTGCAGAAACTAAGCCTACTAAACCCAGACTTCTGGATCTGTACCTCAGCCTAGGCATTGAGGTACCCGGCTCTGCCGATACTCCGCTGTGATCCAGAAACAAGGCAGAGTGGAATCCGCAGGCTGCCCAAGTGCTCGGAGTAGCCCAGCAGCAAGAACAAAATGGGAAGCCTCCTCCCCCCTGAGCAAAGTGACCTGCTAGACTGCAGAGCAGGGTTCCCGTATTCTGTCTTCCTCCTGGCCCCTCAGACCTTCACTCACAGGCTCCCAGCAAGGTCTCCAGAGCAGCCTCTGTTCTCCCCAGCAGCCCCCAGCCCAGCATTTAACACAAGAACTGCTGAGCTACCTGGGACCCCCGAGCTGAGGTCACTCATGCTTTCCTGCAGCTGGTCTCAAACGTTTGCCCATGATGGTGCAGGTCACCAGTTCTCGCTGCGCTGTCTCTTTGTGAGACTGATCCCTGCCCTTATTCACAGAGAAGTCCACACCATAGCCTACAAGCCCAGGTGTTAGTCAAGCTCTGGAGAGAAGAACCTGTGCTTGGTTCCTATCTCCTCGCAGCTCATTCCAGGCATCTTCCCAGCTTGAGATGTAAGTTTGTGGCTCGCCTTTTGCAGGCACCCAACCCTCCCTAGTCACTGCAGCAGGAGCCCAGCATCTCACTCCGTTCTCTGACTCAGCTTGCTGGGGTCACATTTCAGGTTTTGAGGTGCCTTATAATCTCTCTGGATCTTATCCTAAAAAACCTAACTCAGACCTGAGAATGCTGTACAGTGTTATTCTCAAGATGCTCCAGGGCTCTCCTGCTTTCCTCCCTGCTTTATTCTTCTACGAGCACTGTGGCTCTGTGCATTGGGGGGTTGTGAGAGAGGAGATCCTGGGAGCGACTTTCAAGTACCCAGGTACGAGCTAGAGGTCTGATCTGCTGCACAGGGTCCCAGCAAGGCCACAACTGTGACATCTCCCTCCCACCCCCAATAGTTCATAGTCTCATTTAAAATACCAACCATTGAGTTTTGGCACCCAGCTTCCTTCGACTTGAAGGGCTGTTGGGTGACCGATTGCTCCTTGCATCTTCCCAGATCTCCTCCATCACTACCCGTCTCTCCTCTTTGCTATTCTGCCTTCTTCTTCCCAGTTTATTTGTATACTGGAGTTTTACTGGATAAATAGGGAGAAGAATGAGCTGGGTGTGTGCACAGAGTGAAATTACCTGAGGTACTGGACCATCAAAGCATATCTTAGATACTGAAAAACAGATACCCAAAATATTGAGTCTTTAAACAGACTTTGTTTCTGGGTCTCTGGAAAAAAAAAAAAAAAAAGAGGGAATTTTGCTTAGACTGATTTACTGGCATCATATTTATAGATATTTATGGAAAGGAATCATGTGTTTATTGATGTCTGTGGTAATGAACGTGAAATAACGTGCTTTTTGTTTTCTCATCAGGTTTATACATTCTTAACAGAATGCAATAGACCCTGCTGTAACTGTCAACATCAGTGATGGATGACAATATTTGTATGAGGTTATCTGTAAAATGTACTGCTGTTATTCAGTTCATTTGGAATAGTGAACTTGTAGCCAACGATGTACGAGTCCCACATTTTAGCTAGGATTTTAAGAGCACAGTGAAATGCTGTAGGAGTTTCTCTGTTGTTAAATTAATAGGATCCAGAGTACCGTATCTACTTAGTAGGTGGTAGCATGCTTTCTTTTCATAGAGAGTTTATCACTATTGTGAGCACTGCAAATGTCATAGACTGGATGCAAAACTGCTCCTAATAACTACAACAGAATACTTTAAAATTCTTATTTCTGTAATAGCAACAATTGAGTGATGAGGGACAAGGAAGGACTAATTAGAAGCAGGGGCTCCTAATAAGATTGTAGGAGTTAATCCTACACTTAAAAGATGGCCTTGCTGCCTCTCCTGGTCCACAGCACATTGCAAAGAAAATAGTCATAAGCTTAAAGCACCCTTAAGGTTGCAGAATACAGCTGCCCTTCTTTGTCTGATGGCAAACATGCCTAGTAAGTAAAACACAGTAAATTGTTATTTGGGAACAGTATCTTGGGAGCAGTGACCTCTCTGGGTGATGCTTGCTCCTGGTCAGATGGCCAATGCCAAATCCATGCACCAGCACGGACCTTTTGTAGGGCTGACATGGACTGAGTGGTGCCTGGCCCGTGTACTCGCTCAGGGCAGAACGGCCGGTCTCACCCTGCGAGGTCAGGGATGGGGATGCCCATCCGCTCCCGAGGGCTGCTTTCCTGTGCCGCATAGCGACTGAGCTTGTGCTCCGCTTGCAATAGGTCACACATGCAAATGCAGGTTGGATGATACATGGGTTGTGTCTGTACATCTGCCTTACGATGCATAAGCACCAGAGCTCTCTCTGATATTAACAGTAACAATTAACAGTATCTCTAGCTTATCTTTAAATGAATACATTTCTTTGCTTGAACCTTACATTAAGGCTAAAGAGCATCTTGGTCAAAACAAAACTCTTTCCATGTGGTGGTGTCCCACCTCCAGTCCTACCGTCCCACCCCAGTGCCTGTAGGAGAAAGGCACAGCAGAATGTACTCAGCTCCATCAGCAGCTCCACGAGATGGCTTTATTGCCTGGCACCAGGGTGCTTGCTTAAACAATTCCCCAGAGCCCTTGGCATCAGGAAAATCCTTATTCCCTGTAACTTACACAAAGAATGTTTTATTTGTATCTAATGTAAGGATTTCTGTAACAAACTGTGAAAAAAAAAAGATAATGAATTAATAAAACGTACAGGGCTGGAAAGGTCTAGAATTCACAAATTGTACACATGCCTATGTTTCTGAAGACAAATCTATGCAGTTGTGTTGTATTGTAGGAAATTTCATTTTTATGTACATATATATATTGTAAATAAATAGGATGCTGTATATTTTTGCAGTTGTTTATCCCCTATGATATAGAAGTGTTGAGATAGGCTCTGCATATTAAGAATAATTTTAATAGGAATACAAATACTTTAGCTTCTGACTTAGAAAAATGTATATCCTTTCCTTTCTCCCAAGTTAAATCCTAAACTTGAAATTATAATTACATCGCTAATGTAACAAGAAAAAGAGAAATAAAAGGTCCAGTGAAATTGCTAGGATTAATTCCAGTGCATGACTCCCTGTTTTCTCAACAGCAAGTTAGCCAGTCTTCCTGCTGGGTAAAATGTCTCCCTTGTAAAGGGCCCCTTTGGCACCCCGACACCTCTTACCTCCTCGGCCAAGGTCAGGTGGTAGTAAAGTGCTGAAAAGGCTTTATGCAGAAACCAGAGCAAACTGCAGCCAGCAACATGACCCAGCGTTATGCCATGTTGTATCCAGGAACCTATTTACCTAACTAGTACAAACAGAAGTGAGGGCAGGACTTCTGCATTCCATTTTCAGCCACCAGAAATGCCTGTAGTTCAGAAAAAAAGTACTACAAGCCAGGGGTGGGCAGCAGCCAGAGCAATTCATGCCATTTCTAGCCTGCTCCCTTCCTGCAGAGTCCTGTGGCTGCTCCTCCACCACAGACGCAGGCACGCTGCTATCATACGACCAAAATGCTAGCACCTGAGGCTGACGAGAGCATCCCCGGCCAGGGACTGCTTGCACATCCCACCCTATGAACGGGCAGAGGCCAGTAGTTTTTGTTGTGGGATAGCTGCGTGTCCAGGGGCAAAAGGAGGGGAGGGTTGTGTACGTCCTGAGAGTGCCTCTGTCAAGAGCCTTGCCTAGACTTTCTCGCTGGTAAAGCGCGGAAACGTGTTTTTTCAGGATTGCTGAGAAATGGAGGTTGAGAAATGGATCTAAAAATAACTGTATTTTTTTTCCATGTTTACTTTATGGTCTTGGATGAAAATGAAACTTGAAATAACATTTGCTTTCACCGTGAGCACAAATTTGAGGAAAAAAACCTACATGCAGTCACTTCTACAGAGCTTTTCAAATTAATACAAGTGTACATTTTGCTTTCAGTGTTATAGCCAACAAAATGTAAACTGTAAAGGTATTTTTCCACAAGACTTGAACTTTAACTTCTTTATAGAAACCTGTTTTTAGTGTCCCAAGGTATGTTAAGGCTCACCCCGATCTAGTATAAACAATACTGTTTGAATGATGTATGCTTGATACAAGCTTGTCTCTAATAGATTGTTGAAGTGAGTCATTGGTAATATTTTGCTCCTGCTAACATCACCATACTTTGTGCTGCTCATATCCAAATAAATGATGCAGTTTTTCAGTTTCTGTGTGTAAATAAAAAAAAAATGTATTAAGTTCTATAATCTCTCTGTTACCTCTATAGTTTTTAAACATTAAAATTGTGATCTAAACTAATGTTGGGGCCATGCTCATTCTTTCAAAGGGATGACTATTTATCATTATAATGCCTTAAACAGCATGTGCTCCCTGCTCTTGTGCAAGTATTTTCACAGAACTTTGGGCATGCAGCTCTTGCAAAGCCAACTGTACTAGACTCAGTGCAGTATATAGAGCAAAGCATCAATAAATGGCTTTGGAGCATTGAATGTAAAGTTTCTGATACAGTTTTAGAGCAACCTGAAGCCGGGGCATATGGTCACCCCAGACTGGGGTTGCTGAAGATGACAGCGTTTCTCAAGCCCAGTGCTCGTTTCTGCCTGCTCCTTGAAGAGCATCCAAGTGCTTGCCAGTCTGTTTCAAGGTCAAGTTGGGCAGTTAGCTTTAAGGGCTGCTGTTGGAGTTGGGTTTGAGTTTAGATGCCAAACTGGAGCCTGGAGTGGCTAAACTCCTGCCAAACCTTCTCTGCTACAGAAGCAGAAGCCATTAGCAGATGGATAAGGAGGATACCCAAAGACAGTCTTAAGCATTCCCAGCTAGATCTGCCAAAGTGCCTCTGTCAAAGCCTTAGAGGGTCTGGAAAATGCTAACTTTTTGCCTTTGACCACTAATTTTACTAGTGCTCAGATTGTGGTGCCCTCTTACAAAAAGACCTCTTGACTGGACTCCCAGCCATATGACCGAAGAACTTACCTGTCTGAACAGGATGAGTACAGCCAACAGCTCTGTGGCACAGCTTGCCAGGGCCCTCTGCAGGAGAAGTGATGGGAGGATTTATGTATCAGAGGATCCTTGGCAAGCCTTTGCCTGGTCCCCAAGTCCAGGGAAATGTCTCGAAGTCATAATCCTGGGACCACAGAGGTACAAGCTTCTACACTGACCTGGTCTAATAGCCTCTCCTGTATGGCATACCATCTGCACCCACTTCTCTACCCAGCCAAGCTTATAGCCATACCTTAAGACACAGGAACATGGGTTGTGGAGCGGGGGAAAAAAGAGGAGAAGCTATAGTTCTTTTTTTCCTTGACAACAAACATCTGTTGCCTTCTGCAGTGCAGTCTGACAGCTTCACCTAAAACCGAAACGAAGCTCACCTAAAACCACACAGCCAAAGGGAAACTCACCAACCTCCTTTCCAGCTACACACTTCTACAATTGGCTTGGCGTGGTCTTCTTGTATCCCCCAAGTCAGCCAGATCTCCGAGTTCAGCTGACCAGTCCCTACCTTGGGGTGGAAAAAAAAAGGAAAATTACTATTTCCCAAGGCAAGGGATGCAGCTTTGTCTGAAGGAAGAGATTTCCCCCATATGGTTCAAGTGGGGTCTTAGCTTGACTTCAGTTCATGTGAAATAGCAGTTAGTCTTCAGGCTGAAGCCCAAATTCAGGTCACTGTTAAGATGTCTCATTCCCCAAGAGCTGGAAGTAAGCACTCATGTCAACTTTAAGAAGTGTGGAGAAAGTGGAGATGGTAGGAGCAGGTACAAATGGTAAGTCCATTTCCAAGCCTTTCTAACCACAAACCCATGGTAAACTGAATGTGGGCTTCGCTTCTCACACCTTGTTTTCCTCAGACCCATACAGGACAGCAGCACCTTTTGCTCTGCAGTCGGTTGTGTTAGCAATCGCTGGCTGAAATACTGACTTCTTTACACAGCTCCCAGTGCAGTTAGAAGTTTTCAGGCAGCCAGGTATCTGTTTTGCAAATACTAAGTGCCATTTATTCATTCCTCTTTCAACTTACAGTTACAGAAAATGGAGACTCTTAAAGCTGTTGGTGTTGCACTGCTAAATGCCACAGTGCTGGCAAGGGACAGTGCTGCTGGCTTATTGTGCCTCAGCCTTGCTATGGCTCGCTGCTTGAAAAAAACCCAAGGTTATTGGGATTCTTGGAAAAGGGCGTACTTCGGCCAAGGCTTAGACAATAGGGCTAGGAAAGTAAACTGTGATGGGCTGGGGTGGCACAGGCCAGCCCTGTCTGAGAGCCAATCTGCAGAGCAAAGCCACCTTAAGAGGCTGATGGTGGTGCCTGGCCGATTGCCGCCCTCTTTGAGATCCCTGTGCTATGGGCCCTTGGAGGCTGCTGCCCTGGAAAAATGGAGGGAAGCGTATCATCAACAGGAGTCAGCATGTACCCCAGAGACAAAAACCACATCGCCTTAGAAAATGCCACCTGGCTTAAAGGCTCAGGTCCTTTTCCCAGAGGTAACTAGACTGCCTTCCTCCTGCCTGCTACGTCCCCTTGGGAGAGTGTTTGCCCAGTGGTTGGCAAACCTGAAGCACTGTCCTCTTGCCGGTTATGAAAAGCTGGTGAAATTCACCTAATTTTTGGTGGCCATCATTGCTTCAGACTACACCCTTTGAACGTACCAGGCGCTGACCATGCCCATGACATGCTCCCATAAGCTCTTCCTTCCTGGACACCTTTTGGGACTCATGCTCAGCTAAGCACCCAAAAGTGATTCTTTCCAAACCCCGTTGTTTTCCCAGCAGTGCTCACTTCACATAAGCTTTGCAACAGCTGGACCATTGCTGTTACTGCCTGTTACAAACCTGCCCCATAGCCCAGGCAAAGCTGCCAGCCCCACTCACCTTGCTTAGGAGGGGTTTGCTCAACCATTCCCCTTGCACAGCACTGGATGGCAACAACCCTTGCACAGAGGTGTTTGACAGTGATTAGAGAGGTGAAAAGCAGGTCTTGGATGCAGGAGCATTCGCGGCTGCCATTTCCCTTCTCCGGGCTCGTGCCATGACCTTTTGCTGGCAAGCAGCCGATGAGGATGAGAGGAGAGGGTCTGTTGGCCAGATGTCTCCCTGGCCCCCAGGACCAGCCCTGCAGAGCTCCTGGATGCGCAGTCTGCCGCAGGGATGCGGCGAGCACGGGGCTCGGCAGCACTGCCGCAGGAGCCAAGCACATCAAGGATGAAAAAGCAGTTGTTCTACCCCGGGAAATTATAAGGGAGCATAGCGGAGTTAGGCGCCAAGGTATTGGAAAGTGTTATGATAACAAAGAAACTCATGAAGAGGGTGGAGAAATTTTTACGACGTGAGATCAGATTAATGACCTGTACAACGGCTGCAGTAAAAACAGCAGCATACAGATGCTACAACATTTGTAGAACACATTTCTTCAAACCATAACCAAAGCCTGTAATTTACTGGGATGTTAAAAAAAAAAAAAGAAAAAAAAGAAAATTATACGTTCACTGACAAAGCCAGTTCCTGCAGACTCTGAAGTCTCCTCGGGCTTGGTGCAGGCAATGGTTCCCACTAGTCTTTCTTACATGAAAGCTGGATCTCCTATTAATTTTCAGATACCGTTTGTAGATAATCAGAGAAGTACCAGATGCTGGAGAAACAACTTCCCTGACATAACAAGGAATTATATATCTCTTGCAATTAGATCATCATAAAATGAAAGGAAAACAGGCATCAGTCTGCCATTCTCGCATCCAGTGGCATTTAAACAATGAGCGCAGTCTCTGTTGCTACTGCTGGCAGGCCTCCAGCAGCACTTTGAAAAGGCAGCGTGGGCCTCCCTGTAAATTGATAAACAATCTTGTTGAGCAACAGGCACAGGAACATTCAAGCCTTTGTTAAATTTTGACTTGAGTAGAGCACTAATTGGTATCTTTCCGGGCAGAACAAACAGGGTCAATTTCTCCGCTTTTCAGAGACAGATTATTTTAACCAGAATCCGCAGTCTCCGCAGTTTATGAAATAAAACCCAGGAATGTGGCTACTAAGAGATGCAGGAATTGTTTGTTTTCTTAAAGAGTTCTGGTAATGAAAACAATAAAACTCGGTTGACAAAAAAGCCCGAATAACTAAGTCCTAGCTATGCTGATGGCTTCAACCCACACTCAGTATCAGTACAAAAGCAGACGTGTCATCTTCACACGGGATGCTGATTTCCTAGTGCAAGATGTGACTGTACTGTTTAGGACCAATCTAATCCAGACAGGGGATGATATTCTCACCTCTGCTCTGGGTTGAGGAGTAAAGAATGGCCTGAAATCTTTTGTATGGGGCTGCCAGTGCCCACCAAGATGCAGAGTACTCTCTAGGGAGCAGAAAGTGTGCTCAGACACATGTGCCACCTAATTATCTTCCTTTGTCCAGAGTTCTGGCATGTCCCTGCCTGCTCCGGATTACACCGGGGCAAACTTAGCTCTTGGTGGGAAGAGAAAGCTCCTCCTCATCGCTGACCAGAGCATGAGTCCCACCAAGCACAAGATGCACCCCATGCCATTTGCAAACCCCATGCAGGCAGCTAAAGCACTGAGCACATGGGGTGACACTACAACACCCCAGGTAAACACATCACCGACACCTTGACTTCTCTGGGGACAATCTCACTATCCTAAAAGAGAGGACAATTTTAAATCAGTTCATTCAAGTAAGAACATGTCTATATTTACATTACAACTATCAAGCACAAGAGACCACTAGTCCTGTTTACTGCAGAAATAACCCATACTTCTTCTGAGGGCATCTGAACAGCACTCTAAGGGCTCAGGACAGTTGTCTAAAATTGGAAAGCTTTTTTTATTTTGGTAGTTACAAACAGTCCAGATGCCAGTAAACAAAATAGGTCAAAACTAATAGCTAGAAAACAACTCTTGCAACACGATCTTTACCTACCCACCTACCTCTGAGGAAACATCATGGTTAGCACAGCTGAGCAATGAAAACAACACCCACAAAGAGCAGGATTCATGGAAGCTGGCTCTGAGACGTGTACTTTTCACAAGGTCACAGACAGGATGAGGGCATTTATCCACAAGAAGAATATGCACTGTTTCCAACCCCGCTACTTTATAGGTGCTGGCTCAGTGGCCCTCCACAAGTGCTCCATCAAAGGCAGGATTGTCCCAGCACACAGCTGGTAACACCTCTGCAACCTTGCTGGGGTAGTACTAACTTTGGGATGTCCTATGGCTCAAAGCTGCAAAAGAGATTTCATGTGTCCTTGCCATGGATCTCCCCACCAAATTTTCAATCCCAGGGACCTTCCAGGAAGATCTGGATGAGCCCAAGGCAGAAAACCCACAGTCCAGTTACAATAAACCAGATTAGCTAGACAGCACCCATATATAAATGCTGTGCATTTTCGAAGAATTAGGAGTTAATTAACAGCTCACGAGGATACCATTTAGAGTGCCAAGTTTTACAAGCAAAGAAATTTAGCCACAAAGATCTTAGGTTGGCGCAGAGCTTATTTCACAAAGGTCACTAGCAGCCACCACTAAGTGAACACTACTGAAAAGGACCAGACTAATTTACTAATTAGATATACAGAGCTATTCCCAGGCATTACTTCCACAGACTCTCCGAGGTTCACAGCCTGCTGTGAAATGGTTGAGGTCCACTGAGGTCAATAGAATTAGCCTTAGATTTATATAATCTGATAAAATGTCTTAGATTTCCACAATCTGAAGAACTGCCTTAATGGGGCTCTACTAAGTTACACGTGAATTGCTTTGGGGGGGATGGAGGGGACAAGAGAAATGCTAGGTAGGCTTCAAGCCCCTGTGTCTTTTATTGCTGATATAGGATTTATATTTTATTGGTTCCAACCTTGGTAAGAAATGAAAAAGTATCTAAACCAACTCTGTAAAAGATGTGGAGAAACAATAAAACCCCAGGAAAATAAACAGCAAAGGATGCCAGTGTTGCACTGCCAAGGAAAACATTTTAAGGAATGAAAACTACTGCATTGGAGTTACAGGTTTTTAGGGCAACATTATTGCAAATCTCAACTGAGAATAAAAAATATGACAGGCAAGTACAAGTGTGGGTGTAAAGCTCAGTGAAACCCCATCTAATGTGTGAGGCCCAAGCTGTGAGGAGCTAGCCAAGTTGGCTAGTGATGGCTATTGAGAATTGCGCAACTGGGCACCAGTTTTCTCTGTTCTTGTGGCAACATTACTTTGCATAGGCAGTCATATTTTTAAGTGTGTCTTTAGCTATTGGTGCTCTTTTTCCTCATCTCCATAGTCAGTTGAGCAATAACATCATCAGCTATATGATTTCTCCTTGTGGGCTACGCATGCAGAGTAATTCCTGACACAAATTTCTCATTCTTATCCAAGTCAAGAGGTAAATCAGCATGGACACCAGCCTTTTAGCACTAAATCAATAGGCTCTGCAGCAGTACTCCATGCTGTAGAATATACATCTGCTCTCAACTCTGGTGAAACTGGGTCATGAAAAGTATTTCCTCCTGCGCCGTTGTTTTCTATCTGAACACACAGAAACTGAAGTGTTACTTCTGTGTACAAGCTCCTGACGACTTGTGGAACAAATCCACCTCACCCAACAAGGAAATGAAGGGCAACCACAAGCTTTACTGGGACTCACAGCATTTTTCACAGGGTTAGGTCTGGGATAAGACAGATACCTCATGTTTTGCTTCAACATCAGAAAAAAAATAGTCATACCACGATGCTAACGCATATGTGTCATTCAGCAGCCCAGCTCGCGTTGCTTGTGACAGCCTTAACCTATCTGCAAGACACTAGGTGCCTGCTGCTTTTTCTGTTTCAAGTCAGCAGATGGTGCTTTTAGAAGGACTTCCATCTTGGCTGCTCTAAAGCCAAAGTAGTTGTGTAGGCCCCATAAAGAGATACTCCAGCAAGCTGCACGTCACCTGGGAAGCCTTGAAGGGGAGTAAGAGGAAAAGGCTGCACACATAACCTTAATACTGGTTGAAGGAAAGACTGACAGAGGGTCAGGAAGCTTTGCATGAAAACAAGAGGTCCTTTGATGAGCCATGTTTTCATTTTTAGTAATGTGCTACTCTCTCATCTCAGCATTTTATCCCGCTGTTTCTCAGAAAAGAGTCTCAAACTGCCCCCAATGCATAGCCAGCCAAGATGATGAAGTCTCCATGCAGTGTATCCTGCAGAGAGTCACAAAACAAGATGCAAGGGAAGAAAGTGCACACAAGAGACCAACACCCCCTCAGAGCTGGCCGGGTGAGAAGATGTTGGCCAGAAGGCCTGTTCGCCTGCTGTCCTGCATTTGAGGGCCTCAAGGAGGACAGGGGAGGAAAACAAGGCAGTTCCGTTATTTATAACTTCCTTTTTGCCGCTTCTGTCCAACTCAGCCTCTGCCCTGTGGTTGGAATTTCAGTGTCAAAACATGAGCAATTTGAATGTATTTTAATAATACTAGTAATAGTATTATTCATAATATTGTTACATTATTAAAATAATTCAGAAAAAGTACATTGTTTATAACCTTAAAATGTGCATTCCCTCTGCCTTTTTATTGAAAATTATCTTTTTCTTGAGTTTTTATAAAGATCCTGAGCACTTCCAGGTGCCTCCCCTCTCCCCCTTGCTCAGGCGGTGTAGCCACAGCTGGATTTGCACGGGGGCAGCTCAGACCTGAGGCTCCCTTTCCCCACACACCAGGTGACCCGGGGACCTTCGCTCTCTGCCTGCCTGCTCTTAGGGGCTGGGCAGGAAGGGCAGAGGCAGCTTCTTGGCCCCCCAGCCCAGTTCCCAAACCACGTGAGAGCAAAAGTAACTCACCGTGTGTGCCAGACAGGCTCGCTGAACAATTCCCAGACTCATGAGGCTGGTGCTAGGACTGCCCGTCCCACCTGTCATCCACTCCATTCTTTTATTGCCATAATAAACCCATAATTTTTTCAGTCATTGCCTGTGTGCTTCTGAGGGACTGCCAGCAGCCTGGCTCCTGTAACGCTGAACAGAGCAAAGCACGGGGACAATGTGCTCACACCCATAACCACCTGCACTGCCCTTTTGCTGGTACTGAGTTACCCCCTCCCTGCAGAGCCAGCGACCTATTCAAGGGTTCACACTGCTGTGCCATAACCTGAGTGGCATCAACGATGCTTCCATTTGGCACCTGTACTTATAGCATCCTGATATTACAATAACAATAATAAAAACCAGATCTCTGCAGCTTTCATAGCTCCTTTGTAATAACTGAGAACTAACACAAACATTATTCTGACATCATCCAAGCAAATCCATAATAAGTTTTGTTCCTGTATGGAAAATATTTCAATAAATAAGAAGTTCTACATCAGTTTTCGTGCTGTTTTACAAAATAAACCTTGTCAGAAGCATTTTAACTTTAGCCCCGTTGACTGGTGATACTCAATGTGTTTCATAACCTAGCAAAACTCAAAGCAACTGGAATCAAATTAAGGGGTGTTCACTGGATAGTGATATGCAGGGGAAACCACAGAGTTAGTTAACCACAGAGTTAGTTAATCGCAGCAGTTAGTTAACGGCTGTTAGTCCCAAGCATGTACAAGTTAGCCAATATGGCTTTCCTGGTATATTGCTACAGCAAATGACAACACAAAATTGATACTAGGCAGAAGACCAGCAGAAGATCTGCAAACACCATGAAGGAGTTGGCTCTCTACAGTTGTCTTAGCTGTGCCTCCTGCAGTTTGTTATAACATCACTCGCACATGGAAGCAGATGGTATGCTACGTATCAATTTACTATGTCTCTCTTTCACAGATTTTTTTTCAGCTCCGTCTGTGCATTTTTATTCAAAAGGGGACCATATGGTCCCTGTGAGGTAGTTTATAAATAATTGTATATTTACAGTAGCAATCAAAACCAGAGTCACACACTTACCTTCAGGAAGGCAGCTGAAAGTAGCTGCATAGTATAGGGTTTAGAATTATTTCCTCAGTAAAGAGTAGAGATATGCAATGAATAATTAAACAGAAATTGATTTAACGTGGTCTTCCTGATTACAGGTGCTCTGCTACTGCTGCAAAACACAAGGTTCCTAATCAGAGCTGGTCAAAGAGAGACCGGGCCATGCACACTCTGACAGCATCGCCTCCATCCGTCATTTGTGGGCTGAAGCAATGACCCTGTGTCCCTGCTCTGCCAGGGGCTGGATTAAGCTCTCAATGAAGGATGGCTTAGGAAAGATGGTGCTGTCTCACCAGGAGACTCTCCTTTACTTCACCCTTGAAGTCTGCAGGGGCTGGTTTGAACACCTAGCTCAGCCCTTCCCGCAGGGGAGCGGTCTTCCAGGAGCAGATGGCTGGAGGACAGCAGATATCTAGCTAGTACCACTTTCCCAAACACTCTGAGGAATAAAGACTCCTGCAAATGACTGCCGCGCTAATGCCTCCTTCTGCTCCCCCTTCCCCTTCCTCCCGGTGTGCCCATTGATCATACCTTATTTCAGGCTCAGCAAAGAGCTAATTTACCTTTAAAAAAACCCCAACTGTCCAAAGAAACAAGACCAAAGTTACTAATGTAAAACCCTTTATCAAGGTGGCAGTGACTGAATTAGGGGCCAGCCCTGCCCTCCCTGAATACTTTCAGCACTGCCCTCAGTTTTGCACATAATGAAAGAAAAAAACTGCACCTCCCTGGTACCAAGGGAGGGTATGCAAGGTCAGATGTCCCAGACGCTCGGTCTCCCCACTGGGGATAAACTGCCAGAATTGCTCAGCTCCTGCTTAGGTCAACAAATAAGAGCATATTTTTAAGAAGTGCCTCACATTGCTATTACTGGCCAGGTTATCTTAGTGAGAGCCCTCTTCTGGATAGTTCAGTATCTTGTTGTAAATCCTGACTCCTCATTTGAGGGCTTAACTGGGGATGCTGGAATAAACATGGCCCCTGACTCCCTAATCTCACACCTTCAGCATGAGATCCAGACTCCTCTGGTCACGGACAATCCTGTAGTCCCAATTCCTACCTCATTCCCCACCCCCCTGGCACAATAGTTTTTGTGTGTCTAAGAAGTAATACTGGATAAAAATTAAGATAAAACTGATTCAATCTAGGCGGCAACGTTATAATTCTCTTTACTTTCCATTCTCTATCTCTTGCACTGCTGATGGGTAATGAGATTTGCTTTTCATCATGATCCTCTGGGTGGATGCCTAAGAAGAGGGCAGAGGGCTGCAATTTACCAAGCTGGGAGGCAGGATTAGGTGGGCTGTGTCAGCAAGACAGCAAAATCAATCACGAACGAAATTTAGACTCATTCCAGTGTTGTGTTGAACCCTGCCCTCTCCCCTTGAGCTTGATAAAAATTGCAGAGATCCGTACAATGATTTGAGAAGTGGCTTTCAGGCACTGTCCCTCCTACTCCTTTCCAGCTTGGCTGTTCACACTGCCAGATGCTGCCGGCAACTTTTCCTTCACTCATCCAGCACGTTCATCAGTACCACATGCAGCAATGAGTGCCAATGTGTTTCTCACAGGCAAGTATGAAAGAAAAGTAGTATAACATATACTTGCAGCCCCAGCCAATTAAGTCTGCTCCCGGTTCAGTGATCAGGAAATCTGGACTTGGGCAAGGTGATGGTTCGCCCACGGAGCACACGGTGACCTCGGGGACAAGCACAGCCATCCCCAAGCTCTCCAGGGGTGACCACAGGGGTGGCACATGGTGGGAAGCGGAGCAGGCTGGGTTTGCAGCATTGCAGAGACATCTCCTTCAGAGACGCTGGCCCTCTGTGGTGCTCCGGTTGTTTGTCTTAAGAAAGATAGAAGAGGCATTGCCTGGAATTGCCGCCGTATCGCAGCTTTGTGAGGTGGTTCCAGCACGGTCCTCTCACTGAGAGGGCGAGGGGGGCTGCCCTCCTGCATCCCCACTACAGCTGCCAGCCATCCTGCCCTTTTCTGCACCTCAGTGAGGTTGCCCTGAGAAAGGATCTGCGGCAGCATGAGGTGCCGTGCAGAAAGCTACCCACCCAGGACTCAGCTGGTATCTTCCCTGCTGCTGGATGTAAGTTTTCTGCCTGCTTTCCTTATTTAGAGTGAGAAAGAAGTTTTGGTTTTCATTGTTTTTCTTTCCCAGCTTGACAACCAGACTGTTCACAGTAACAGAGTTAGGTACAGATTAATGTGTTTCCATTATCAGGACTAATGTCTGACTCCACAAAGTTATTTAGGTTCCTAATAATAAACAGGGGCACCAGGCTTGCCCTAGATTTCCAGACTGAAATGCCTCTGAAGATCTGGGTCTAAGTGGCTGTATCAGTAAAACCATGAAATTAATTATACACAGAGGGCTATCAAATGCATAGATTAATCAGCTACAAAAACAGAGATTGCTTTTTGCTAATTGCTTTCATTAATAATTATTTTGTTGTTATTGGTTATAGTAGTTCAAACTATTTTTCTCCTGATGGGATCCCCTTTAATGTTCCAATGCAATGCTCAATACAAATACAGTGCACTGGTTCTGTGCTTCTGCAAAAGCTCCAGGTGGTAAAACTAACATAAACCCGAGAAATATAATTTTTTATCTAAACTAGTTCACTGTGATAAAATGAGCAAGCAGAATAGCTAAAAATACTGAATTTTTAAAAGTGTTATTGCTTCATATAATCTACAACATTATTGGTTTAGCAATCCTACCTTTAAAGGTATAGACCCTTTTTTACATATACAGGACTAGATGGTACACTGATGCAAATGACAATTTCACTGATTTCATCAAAGCAGCTTTAACTTTTGTTAAGTGACAAACAGATCCAACAGTATCTGTCCTCTGGTTTTAGCTTTACTCCAGAACTCCACGTTGTCCCTGGCATAGTAAAATGACACCTTCCACAAAGACAAGAAATTCATTGACTTCGTATTCTAAACAAGCCATTGTTAAAATAAATGGAAGTCTCTTAACTCTTAACAATAGTGAGTCAGATGGATCTGACCTTTGCGGGTGGGACTTTAATTACGCCTGCTATGTTTAAGAAAGTACAGTATTGTAATAATATTATTCTTTGCATACCAAGAGTTCCATCAAAGGCTTGACAATCCCTGGAAACGATGCACATCCTCACTTACAGTACTGCTAAAATGCTAAATATGTCCAGTCATATAAAGCCTGATCCTGTGAAGTTTTGGCATTGGCGCTTAATAGGAACTAACATCTCTGGCTGTCCCTTTCCCTAAGGGACCATCATTGTGCTCAATCACAGCTTGCCGCCTTTAGCCCTCTTTAAAAAAGGATGACTGGGATAAAATTACAGTAAAAACAAGTGCTATTGCTGCCATACAATGAAGTGTTTGTGAGGAGTGGGAAGGACGGGAGTGAATAAGTGGTTATCTGGCAGCGAAAGCAAGGGACAGGTAATTTATAGCCCACAGAGGACAGAAGGACTGCTGGAGGGAGGGAGATTGCAACGTGACATAAAAGCGGCGTCTCTGCAGAGCCTGCGGTCTCTCCTAACCAGCTCGGTTATAAATTGGAGTTCCCAGCCACCAAACCGTCCTCTCAAAGGGTGATGTGCTGCAACCTACTGCTTGGGGCCTGGCAGGGGGAGCGGCTCGCCGGGCTCTCTTGCCCGGCTGGTGGGAAGACCCGTGGGGAGTGATAAATCCCGGCATCTCTGCCAAATGATGTGGCTAATCGATACTTGCTTGATAATTAATTTTGAACCGATGGCATCACAGTGAACACAGAAGTTGTCTGAAAGGAGTTACTGCAGCAATCCTTTTTTTTCTACTGGAAATACAGGATGCCACAGCTCAGTTACACTTCCCTTTCACAGCTAGTAGTGTCCACAGAAATAATCACAGCCTTATTCTGAGTCACAAGCTGTGTTTGAGATTCTGGTGAAATACTTTTTCAGGTGGAAATCAGCCACGATGTTCAAGCATCTAGAAAATTAAACTTTTCCCCTAATCTTATGTTTTCATTGCAGCAGTTGGGTCTGTAGCTGGGGTCCTGTGCCTGCTGGCATTCAATCCTGCTATTTAGCTTTGCTGAACAGCTTGCTAGATCTCTTCCCTGTTCAGAATTGCTTTTTTTTGTGTTTGCTCTCTGTTTGAAGGCCTACTGACCACTTATGTCTAGAACATACCAAGCAGAAAACCTGCCAGTGGTTTGGGAGGCAGCATCTCTTCTCCCAAAGCCAGGAGGAACCTCTGTCGGGATGCTTTGACCTTCCTCTCCTCAAACCTAGCTCCACCCTGTGGCTACTTGAGTTACTTTGCATTTTCTTCAACTCCAGTCGTGTAACAGCTGCTTGGTGGCTCCTTTGCAGGACCTGCCCCAGGAAGGTTGTCTGAAGGGGCTTTCCAACTGCTCGTTTGGAGAAGAGGCCCTGTTCAAAGAGGATTTTGCGTCATTTCCCACAATTAGCTAAGTAATTAAAGCTCGATCTAAGTAATTAAAGCTCGAGAAAATATGGATGCTTGTAGCTAGTATATACACAGGTTTTGAAAATCCACATTTTCCCTCTAAAAATTAGAAAACTGCTTTACTAAAGCTACTGCAGAAATGCCCGCAAACTACTGCCCCAGGAAGCGTTCCCAGGAGATGGGGGGGCCCACGTACAAGTTGTCCCCCTGCCATATGCAAGCCCAAGGGCCCAGCTCGTTCCAGGGCCACCTCAGGGACACCCTCTCCAGGGAGCAGGCTGCACAGCTTCAAGGAGTGACACCGGAGGGCTCTTCACCTCTCCCACCACAAAAAAGGGAGCATCCAGAAGCTGGCAGCTGCCATCTGATAAATTCATCTCCCCCTTAAAAGGGTTCCCTACCCATTCTTGAAGTCTTTCTGGAAAGGTGGTTGGCAAGCAGGGGGAGCAGAATAATTGCCATCATGGGCAGCAGTGCCCTCCAGGCCACCACACCACCAGCCTCCCACGTGAGCTGGTATGTCGATGCTGTGATAGGGAAGATGGCATCAAGGAAATGCTGCCTTTGCAGGGCTAGAAAATGTTCAACCTATCCAACATATTCTGGAGGGACTGGCTGAACACTGAGCATCCATCACATCTCTGCTGGAGAGGTGCAGTCTCAGTGCTGGATCTCATTTTTGTTAAAAAGGTACAAGATTTTATTTGGAGTCTCTTTAGCACTTCTACTATAGACTTTAAAGCAGCTGGAGGAGGTAGGCAAAAATAAATACCCTTATACTATGTGCTTAAAATGTTCCTTTTAGGCAGTGTACCTCAATACCTGAAACATAAATTTTGTCCCACCTCAGGTATGGACTCAGCCACACTTTTAATGTCAAACTGAGCAGGTCACTGCTGATTCCCTGTAACAGCTTAGTGTTATTAATAGCTACAAAATATATAATGTGCTCCCTCAGCAGAAATGTGGCTTTCTGTTTTATTAAAACTTTATAACATTTCTTTCTCACTAACCTGGGAGGATGGCATTTATATGATCTACTTAGCTCTCTAGCCTACCAATGCGGAAATTTATAAAGCAGCTCATCTAATTTGATAGCATTTTCTTTTCTTTTTTCCCCTACTTGCTCAAAAGCAGCTTGGTAGAAAAGGCCCTGGAGTTCCTGATGGACACCCAGTTGAACATGAGCCAGCAAAGTGCCCTTGCCGCAAAGAAAGCGAATGGTATCCTGGGCTGCGTTAGGCAAAGTATTGCCAGCAAGTCGATGGAGGGGATCCTTCACCTCTGCTCAGTACTGGGGAGGTTACACCTGGAGTGATGGGTCCAGTTCTGGGCTCCTCAGTACAAGAGAGCTACTGGAGAGAGTCCAGCAAAGGGCCACAGGGATGATGAAGGGNGGGGGGGGGCGGATCTCATCAGTGTGTACAAATATTTGAAGGGAGGGTGCAAAGAGGATGGAGCCAGGGTCTTTTCAGTGGTGCCCAGAGACAGGACCCAAGGCAATGGGCACAACCTGAAACAGGAGGTTCCCTCTGAATATCACGAAACACTTTTTCACTGTGAGAGGTGACTGAGCACTTACTTGCCCAGGGAGGTTGTAGTCTCCATCCTTGGAAATGTTCAAAAGCCTGGACAAAATTAAAAAACCTCGACATGGTCCTGGGCAACCGGCTTTAAGTGGCCCTGCCTGAGAAAGGCAGGGTTGGACCAGATGACCTCCAGAGGTGCCTCTCAACCTCAACCGCTCTGTGATTCTGTGAATCCTGTCTGATAAACAAATGGATAGACAACCATCCTGTACGGGTCACAAGGATATAGCTAGAGCGAAAAGCAAACACAGACTGCAAAGGGCAATGGCTCACTAAGGAGCTGCTGTGGGCAACGAGGGCAGTTACCTGCAAGCACTCTACCTAAACAGGTCTGCAGTAAAAGCAAGGTGTGGTGGAAGAAGATAACTAAGACAGTATTGGTTCCTTTGATAGCTGGCTAATTGGGTTTGATAGCTCAGATCCCTTCCGATTTCTGACATTACTTGATAGCTGCAACCCAGTCTCTCTTTCTATCGCCTGGGTCCATTGATGAGATGATGGCTTTTCCTTTCAGATGCCACTCCAAAATTTGTCTTTCACCTCCGTGTCCCATGAGCCTTGCTTGGGGTTCGTATCGTGGCACTCCCGCTGTTCCCCCACGCAGAGCTGAGAGCAGCAGTGATGGAGACCCCACAGTACACGGTGTGCCTCACATCTCAGGGGCCCCAAGACTGCAGCAGAGGGCATGAGAAGGTGCCCAAGTCACTGAATTCCTATTGGGAAGGTTACTTCACTATTTTTAGTTATCATTTACAGGTGCGAAGGTGCTTACAGCTTTGGTTAGATTTTCTTTTAGCATTTTAAATTCAAAGGACCAGGAAACTTCAGGTAGAAAAAGCCCCACTGGAAAAAAATCCAAAATAAACCAAAACAGCCTAGAAAAAACCCAAGCCACATGATGATGGACCTAGGAAATAATTACATTTGTCCTTAATTTTATATCCTGTGGGTAGTCTTGGCGATTCGACAAAACTCTTTACAGTGCATAAAGCTAAGCACCTCCTCCAGTCCAGCCCAGAGGATGGCTGCATTAGCTTGAGCACCATAACATTAACAACTCCTCCACCTAGCTGCCTTTTCCCATAATGTCAATCCAAGCAGCTGCAGACAAGCAGAGGCTGGTTGAAGTGTTATTTTGGGGGAAGAGCCAGAAATTATTTATTTCAACAGACTTTTGAACATACTGTACTATTATTCTTAGAGTGTATTAAGTGAGGTGTACTTTTAGTAGAGTGGATGCTTAATTCCCATTTTGGATAAAAAGATTGTTTATTATGCACTAAAAATAGACCTGTGGTATTATATATGATTAAGGGATGTTCTTTTTAGTGTGCTCTTATTAGCGAGTCTGCTATGAAAAATGTGTTTATTAGATAGCTAACAGCACTTCAGTTTGTATTGGACCATTAGCTAGCAACCTCATGGGTGACTCCACTGCTGTTTCTGGGTGATCAGCTAGGGATTACTGCCTAGAGACTGTAATAACATAGCCCAGTTTGGGTGCAGTAGATCACTAATGTCCAAATTATCTTATCAACAGTGTTTGATAATAATACAAAATTAAATGACTGTTTGGAAAAGCTGATGATGGTGGTGTTGGCACTGACGTAAGTCATGTGAGCAATACAGCAAATAACCTGAAGTCTGAAATGATTTTTTTAAAAGTTATGGCCAAGTTTTGTTCTTATTTTAGTCACTTGGATTATTGCCTGTTGTGCTTAGGACTTGACATTTGCTGAATGCATTTAAAAAATGCATTTAAAGAAACATAGACAGCTCTAAAACTCGTTAATACAAGTTAATAGAAGAAACAATCTGAAAGACCCCTGAGAAGGTGCCTGGCCCCTGAGAGCCACTGCCTCAGAGCAACTCCTCTTTGCACTCGTGTGACACTGAACCACATTTCTGTTTTCTGCATTCTCTGAAGACGACCCATGCAACCAACACAGGGGATCAACAGACTGACTCAGCAGACTCAGACTTACCGAAAGGATGAAACGAGCTATCTCAAATGCGAAATAATTGAGTAGAAACATCTTTCCTTTTCACCACCTCACCAACTCTACCAGCACTACAAAAAGTGAATGTGGATCATCTCCTGCCCTCTCTGGGTATTTCCAGACAAGCTTGCTTGAGTCATGTGGCACAATCAAAGAGGGTATTACCATCTCTACTTACCTGCTTTTCTCTTTTGTTGACGGTTACCACCTAGTAACAGGCAGCAGAATCAATGTTTCAAACTGCACAGCATATTAATATAAGGAACCATCAGTTTGGGATTTATTTGTTGATTTGTTCCGGGGTTTTTTTTCCTGATATGGAAACCTTCAGGAGAGGGACAGCTTAGACAGAAGAGGAAGGTAAAGTCTCTTGGTATGAACAGACAGATGCTTTCTGGAGACGCTATTCTGCACCACATTCTTTAACTTCACTTGGATCACGACTAGATGGCATGGTAAATTGGATTTCAGAGACTCCTGTTCATCCTCCAGTTACTGCCATTGCTAAACCAGAGTTACGGATATAGAACTCCTCAACAGGGGAACAGCAACTGTAGGAAATTTTGAGAAGTCTGGTGTGTTCAAAACCTCAAGGAAGGGCAAATGACACTGCAAGACTCAAAATGTTGGACAACTGAGGAGGATTTCAAGACAGATTTTTTTCTGAGCACCTTTGAACTGTAGTAGATAATCAATACCTTGGAGAAAGTAAGTCTGTGCTAAAGATTCAGCATTTTAAACGAAATATATTGGGATCTTCTATAGTAGAACCAGCAAAGGCCAAAGGGCATTCCTAACCTCTCGAGGTTAAATAAGGAAGATGAGACAAATCAATCTGCCCTTATTTGTCATGTAAAAAATCAACTAATGGACCTTCTGCATCTGTTTAAAAAACAAAATCTTTCAGATATTCGTATGAGTACAAAAATATTGATTCACATGAAACAAAGCTATTAGACTGCAGTGTTATAGTATTCTCCAGTATAGTTCAGACTGCATAAGCTATTGATAGATGAGATATTTCATCCCTTAGTGTAAACAAAAAGAAGAAAAAAAGATAGGGAAGGAACACTGTTTTGTAAGTTTATTGATGCAAGAGAGTGCTGGTATGCAATAGGAACAGTACCTCCATCTATGGAGTCCAGCTGTATGGTACAAATTAGGAGTCAACATGAAAATAACAAAATACCTATCAATGCTCCTATGTGACAGGCCTCAGAAAGGTTTAATTTCATAGGGTTCCTTCAGTTCCTCAGTAGCACCTAGGTGCGCCTAATTTATTACCTGTTTGTAATAAAGACATAAGCTAAAGAAGTCAAACTGATGAATCTGCAGTTAACAATTACTTTAGCTGAAATATTATAAAATAACCAGAAAGGTGCAGTTTACCCATGCCCTCATTAAACAAGAACATTAATGGGTTTATTCCTAAGCCAAAAGGAAAGACAAGACCTTACATCAAGTACATTAAGAATCAGTCATTTAAAAATTCAGCATATAATTTTATATGTTCTTCCTTCTACTCCCACATGGGAAAAGTATACATTATTTTCATTTATATGCTTTCTAGATGATGAGGATTACAGTAAAGAGTTTCCCAAATAGATGGCTGAATCTACAGCAGGCACGGGCTGAGACTGAGAACCAGAAACATTTTCAGTGTTCACTGAGAAGGAGGTGTCAAAAATTGAGTCTTGCCAAGCTGCCTATTTAGATAATATTAAATGATAAAGGTGAGGGCACTGATCTATCTTGAAAACACTAAGCAGCCATTATTTAAGTAAATAATATGCAGACATTAATGCAAAAAAAATCAAGAAATGAGAAATATAAAACACAAACTAGTAGAGTATGAAAAAGCAGCAATGGATATTGTTTTTTTTCCCATTCGTTGGTCTTTTGAGACTGCAAGGTTTTGGAAGGAATAACCTAAGCAGCTGCAATCATGTAGCACGTCCTTGGGCAATATCTGAAAGTAATCATAACCACAGTTACAGCCTGAAACACAAAATTCCTGGCTGTAGCTTTTAGTGCCACCAGTCCTAGTACACACTATACCTTCGCGATGTACAGCTTGTGTGTGTGTGTGTTTTATGCCAGGTTTGTCCCAAGCATTCATGAAGCACGTGTGTGTGGCTGACTCAACATAGGTTATGCACCATCATGCCACTTGATGGAAGCGGGTGGCTAGCAGTGTGAGATGCTACAGCTCGGTGTGAGAAGAGGTTGATAGAGGAGTAAGGAATCTTTCATTGTATTTTTGCTTATTCTGGTTATTTGCACAAATGTAAAACACTTGACTTCCCTAAATATTTCAGCTGTACTCTCAATTTTTCTTGGTGTTACCAGTTAACTCTGCTCCCTCTCATCCTCCTCTCGCTCTGTCATACACACAGCTCCACAGCAAAACCTCTCCACCCAAAGAGTTCAAGCCTGCGTGTGCCTTTGATTTGAGCTTAACTTGGCTTTCACTTGACTATCTCCTATAATTCTTCTAAGATGAATGATGGTATTTACACACAACACCTTCAATAATATTTATCACAACCTGTTACAGCAAGTTTGAGTGAAACCAGTAAGCCTGTTTGGGGTGGCGAAGAGGACCATTGCATAATGCGGTTCAGCTTAAGTCCAATGTGCTAAATTGGTTAGACAGGCCACCATCCCACAAATTAGAACACATAATTTGGAACAAGAAAAGAATATGGGCTATTTTTGCTAAGGAGTGCACTGTTGGGTTTTTGTTAGAAATTGCAAGGTATGCACACACTATATGCTGGTGTTAAAAGCTCCAAGCATTTTTTGTCTTAAGACTGTGAATAAATGTG
>VYZV01038932.1:17556-41716 GCA_013401275.1 Pandion haliaetus | reverse complement strand
ACTAGGCTGATGCTAGTTTCTTTCAGAAATTTAGGCATTGCAGTGCATACCCTTTAAGTGCCTATATTTGGGTGATGTTAGCATTGGCCCTGAGGGCTTAGGGTATGCGAACCATGAGATCCTGTTGGCACTAAGGGACAAGTCAGAAAACAATTCCTAAGGAAGTATGACAGAGGACTGGTGCTTCCATCTATTCAGCCGAGTTTTAATAATAACCAAGGGAAATACAAGAGTACATGAATGTAGTGTAATGGCAGCCACAGCAAACGGACTGGTGAATTGCTCATGGTGACCTTTACTAGGAGTGGTTGATTAATTACCTAAGGTGGTTAAGACAAAAAAAAAAAAAAAGGTTATATTATTAGAAATAAAATGACTTAAAGGGATTTTTAAACTTCTACAGGACTGAAGTTTTTCTGTCTTGATTAGACTGAGAATAAGTCTAGATCTGAAGGCTTTGCATATTTTAGGTTAGTTAGGGAGAATGACAGGTTAAGCAGGCATTCTCAAAGACCAACACGTAGGTCAGTTATAACAACAGCCTAATTAACTAAATGAATTCTGGATTTGGTCTTCTGTCCCCAAATGGCCCTTGCATTCTACATCAGTTGCCTATAATAGTACATTTTGTTACTAATTATGGTTATTGATGCTCTTTTTGTGTTCAGTAATTTGCTGGTACATACATGGTGAAGGTTTCACCAGCTAGAAAGAAAAAAAATGCTATATGGAATTGGGTAAAACTTATTTTGCGTTCAGAAAATATATGCAAGCTCTCATTTTCCTATACACAGTAGAAATAAAACAGCAGGATATGGCTTCTCTCCTGTATCTCCAAGGCACTTTCTCAGCTAGAAGTTTATCTGCAAAGCTTTTTCTCCATTTAAGTATCGCACAGCAAGTGCTTCTCTGGCTCTGGACTGAATTCACTGTCTTTTTCTGAAGGTTCCTGGGCTGTTCCTAGTACACACAAACTCTGAAAGCTCCACCAAGAAAATAGACAGTAAGGCCTCTTCAATCAGCATGGGTTCTGATCAGCCATATATGCAGCCAGTATTTTGGGGAATAGCTCCAGTTTTTAAAGCTCTGAACATTGACATGTTCTGAATGAATTGCAGCCACCAGTCCCAACAATAATGGCACCTCTATTTCAGCTTGGCCCATCTTTTCAGCAGAGTCCAGTACAGTGACTGTCATTCTAGACCATCTAGAACAGAAAGCAAAAAAAAAAAAAAAAAAGTAATTTATGGATTACATATGGTACAAATCAAACTTTCATAACAACACCTTTTTCTGACAGGACATTTTCACATTTCCAACAAAAATTTTTTTGATGAACACCCTAATTTCCTTGGAGTTTTTTTGCCTTTGTGGTTGATTTTCTTTCCTTTTACCCTGCGCATTTTTTGTTTCTGTGAAATCTGAGTTAGTCAGAGATTGTTGTTTTTGTTCAACTGCAGAACTTTTTTACTGCTGCAGACATTCCATTCTCAGCTGTCACAGTTAAATCCCTAATCTCTTCTCCCCCTGCTATTTCCTTCAGTAGTCTTCAGGAATTTGGCTTAATTTTGCACCTAGCTGTGTTCTACATACCGTACATTTTATTTGCATCAGTAACACATAAAACCCCTCTGAAGCTTTTTCCAGCTCAGGATTCTGATTTATTTCTAGGATTGTGAAACATTTAAACATTTCCCACATAACCTTATATCATTTTAATGGTAGTTGCTCTCAAGTTTCCTCTGATAAAGGAACATGAGTTTTCAATTTTGGATTGCAACGTTTCTGCAAAGTCCTTTGTTCCTCTTCAACAACTCCATAGAAGAGGTTTCCTGGAGTCGTCTCGCACTGACATATGAGGACTGCCAGGATGACATTTTGTACTCTTTCATTGGTTGCTTTTCCAGAAGCCATCAAAAGGAATGCGATATGCTGATCCCAATGCCTTTGATACTGTTCTAAAACGATGGCCAGCTGAGCCCTTCAAATCTAATTGAATTTTGCATCCATCTCATTGTACCATTGGTACTCAGGGCAGGAGCAAATTATGTGGATTCCTGGAATCTTCCAGGCCAGCTGAAATATTTTGGGTTAGAATTTTCCCCTTCACTCATATAAAGTAACCAGAGATGTCAAAAATTCATTCATTCATTAGCAGAGCTGGATGGAAAATAGTAGGTGATTTTGATGAAAAAAGCTACATTGTTGAAGTTTGTTTGTTTCCCAAATGGGGGTGAAAATTAAAAAAAAAAAAAAAAAAAAATTTGGGGGAAGATTGATGGGATTTCAGGACTTGAAGCTTTCAAGAAGTGAGCCAGAAAGGGAATTTTTGGCTTTCTAGGTGCCCTTTTGTAAGGTTTTTGTTAATTGACAGAAATTAACATTGACTGAAGCTTGCCAGCACAGCTGCGGAAAGACAGGCCCCTGCCCAAACAGCTCTCCATACCCGAGATCTGGGAACCGTTCAGCCTTTCTAAACCCAGGAGAATAAAGACACAACTGCATTGTGGAGTGACGTACAGAAAAGTCCAAGGCTGGTTGCCAGCCAGCCTTGTCACAGGATTGCCACATGAGCTCGATGCAGGGCCATACCTATGGCACCATGTTCAGCTGTGTTATGGTACCCCAGTGCACGTGGACAAACCACATGCCATCATCATCTCAGCATAAGGATTCATTCCTCAGTGTAGACATTACCAACAAATGAAGGTACTGAGGTCTCAGAAAGTTTCTGTCAAGTTCACTGGCAGAAATTGGAGGTAAAAACATTAATATTGACAATAAAAGACTGCTTGGTGTGAGTGTGTGTATAGTAATATACTTTTGAATGGAAAACTGGTCTTTAGGATCTTGAGTTCTAAAAGGATAACTATCTTCTGAAATCAGTGGCCCATTAGTAGGCAAGAAAAGCAGAATGATAAGCCTGTTTACATGGTTATGTCAAAACCAGCATCACAACATCTATTCATTGCTAATGTCACATATGAATCTGAATTTATTTGCAAAGCTGTGCAATTAAATCTAATAAAGAGATGGAGAAACTGATGATGTATCCAATGAAAACTTGAATTTTAACATTGGCTTTTGGAAATACTATATTTTGCAATAGAGAAAAACAGAACTTTTTTCTTAGTGTTTAGAAAACAATCTCAGAAGCCAAAATACGGCTAGATATAGCTCTGATATTAAATTTTTCTGAGCCAATTTCTTAAGCCAATTAGGGCAACATTTTAAGGTCTGGATGTTTAAATATAACTAACGTATTAAGCAGGGAATTCAATGAGGAGTTAATTCCCTCAGCTTCTTTAGGAATCAAGTCCACTGATTTAGGAGGATAAATGTGAGTGCTTAGCCTCATAAAATTAGGCATAGGGGTTTGACAGTGCTGGCCTAATCAGCATTGTATCTCATTTTATCTACCTGTGGAACAGGACTACTAGTATGAATGAAGATTATTCAGTAGTATCTGTAAGTCATTATCAGACCAGCTGTATACAATATACAAATGCACAGTATTATTAACAACTATAATCTGAAATTTAGTTGTTGGACAGACTCCCTGTATATAATTTTGTGGCAAGAATACAGCCTCATCATATAAGAGGCCTTTTTCTTACAGTAAAATGATAATCTTTTTGAAATACATTATTTAAATATACTAGTGCTAGCCAATATTCATTTGATGCAGAGGAAAATGTCGAGTATATTATTCAACAGCTATTCACTCTGTACTAGAGACAGTAATTAGCGGTATTATCAGGTGGAAAATTGCTGCAATGAAGAATTCACTAATATAGTATGATGAACTCCCTCAGAAAGTTACTGTACTTTTTTAGAATCACAATTGCTTTGTTACTAGCTGCCAAATAGTGTTTTTGGCAGTGTATTGTCAATGAATACTCTCAAAAGTACCCTTCAGTGGACAGTAAAAAAAATGAAATAGCAATTGTCTCATTGAGTAATGATTGCTCTGGATAGACCCTGTAGTATAGTATAATACAAACACTGAACTATATGATTTATTTATAGACCCTTGGTTACAATGACTCACCAGCTATTCCAGTGGTTTGGGGGCTACATGGCATGTTTCTTTACTTGAAAGTTACTGCAAAAAGAATAAAGGCCATCTTCTAACACAAATCCTATGAGATTTGTACAATCTTAAAATTTATAAAAAGCTTACATTTTAGAACCCTTAGTAATGTTTCTTCTCTCAAGCTAAGTATTCTTTGGAGAATAGTGTGGAACAAAAGGTTGTTATCCAGGTCCCATTGAGAGATGCACAAGGTTGGAAAGGACAGTTTCAGTATTCTTGGTTCATGGTTGCTCAGGGAAAGGATGTTACCCAATGGCATGAAAAAGAAACCACAGGGATTATCTGTAGCATAAAGAAAAACAAGATCTCTGGCAAATTACAGATACAGTATGTGATAAGATTCATCAGACTCATCAGGGAACTGATAGGAACCAGGCTTTCTCAGCCAGCAACAAACAAATAGCGAATTAAATTCTAGCTGCTCTATCTCCTATGGTGTGTTGGTACATTTAAAAAATAAGAACTTAGATGTCCCCTTATTCTATTTTATTCTTTTCATTACTTAGTGTAAAGCCTGACTTGTTGCACTGTCTCTGTACTGCATGTCATAAATATGCTCTGTGATGTACCAATCTAGCTCTGACAAACTTTACAGGAAAAAAAGAGCATTGCTAAACATAGGAAAGAAAACTATGAATGATAAGGGACTTGCAGAAAGTTAGATAACCCTGAAATCAACAGTAGTTTTTCTTTAGTTTCCAATGACTTCAAGGTTCCACTTTCAGTCTAGTCATATAGATTAGGATTTACTAAAAGCTGAATGAAATTCATAGTTTTTGAAGTGCTTTACTCCTGTTTGAAACACTCATCAGTGTGACTTCAGGTGAAGATTCATCCCTCCTAACTTCTGGCACTCAACAGAGGTGTGTAAATTAGGACCTCAGTCGCCTCTTGTTTCTGTTTACAAACAGTAGAAAACCAGTGATACCTCTAGAAGTATTACAGATCCTAAACAGCCAGAGTTGGCTCTATTGACTAGGAAGGGCCAGGAAGATGAGGCTTCAAACCTGAGGACACCAGCACCTCTGAACTGCAGAGGATCAGGCACCTAACAGAGTGTCACCACAGCAAACACTGGATCATTTCTTTCCCTTTCCAGAAATGGGCCCAAGGTTAGGTTGGGTGAATCATGTAGAAGTTGTAACAGACTCGATTTTCTGGGCCCAGAAATGTTCTCGAGATTGTGAGTATTCTCCTAAAGGACTGAGCACCCTACCCCTCCAGAAGGCATTGCAGGATTTGATCAGATGAATGATTAACAATGGAAGAAATGGTAGGTTATTGACTGTAGATTTTATTTAGAAGTGAAGTATGCTAGCAGTTTGAATATATGAATTGTTCTTTAATAGGAATCACTTATGGGCACAGTACTTCCTAGAAGGTTGACTTAATCAAAAGCATTTTTTTACTTTTCTGAAACCTAAGGCTGGGTGGTTGTATTTTAAATTAACTTATTATTAAGGAGCCTTGATTTTAAATGTCTGAAAATTTTATAAGTAACTATTTAATACTGCAAATGTGAACTGTTTAGTAATCTCCCCTTCCTCAAATGAATTAGGATTAATTATAAAAATCCCTTTTGTTATACATTTTGAAAACATATTTAATAATGGTCTTGATAAAATTTTGAAATATCAGAAAAAGATTCATTTCAACTCTTGAAGGGAGAATAGCGTTTCCACTTCATTTTTTCCAAAGTAGTTCTTAATTTTTCAACCATCTTAACATGTCAAAACATTGCAAAGTTTGGAAGTACTCAGAATTACACAGGACCAGGCACCTGACAGAACATCACCACAGCAACATTCTGCAAATACAAAATGAGAACTCTTTTTCCTCCAGAAACACACAGGGACCTGTTACCACACCTCCCTCCACAGTCTATTAGAGAGTGTGCTTTTCATCAGAAGCAGATGTCTACATGCACAAAGCAATTTGAAAGCTTTTTATTTCTTCTCCTGCAAGCTTCTCTTTACAATGCTGAAGTTTTAAAGGTTGCCCCAATGTAATGTTAAAATCTGTAGGAGTTTATTCCCACTTCTGTAAATCTTCTCTGTGATTTGTAGTGCATTTTGCATTTTTCTTCTGCTCCTGTTACTGACTGCTTTCTGTTTCTGGCAGGAAACCATCATTTTTTGAGTAATTATGCTATCTCTATATGTGTATGATGATCAGCTTTTATACATTTACCATCACTTTCTTCTCCCTCCCCCATGAATCCATAACAACCCTCTCTTTGCTGCCTGATAAAATGAAGATTTCTAATGTAAAATCTCCATCACAGATAAAAGGGAAAAGGAGTGTTTGCTGTAGGAGTAAAGCAGACAGCGTCAGTATAGCAGTGGCACTGGAAAAAAAAATGTGCAAGCTGTAAATTTTAATGAGGAGCATGTTTTACGGAAAGAAAAGTCTTACTTTTTATTTGTAGATGTTAGCTTGCGTGGAGCCTTCATTCTGCAATGTAAAACTGACTAAAAGGACCCCTTCTGCAATGAGAAATCTAAATCTATTCTCTTTTAAGGAGTTTTCTTTTATGTACGGACCACCAAGAAAGAAACTTCCAAACAAGTCTTCTCTGCTCCTGCAGAGGTTTGAATTGAAATCTCTCCTCACATTTCCTGAACTGCAGGTGAGATATCAGCCTCTCACTCTGTCGGCCTTAGAGATCAGCATGGAACTGGCTTAAGGTGGCTTGCTATAGATTTGCTATTTGCAAATTAAAATCCTGCATCTCTGAAAAGGATCCAAAATAGAATACAGTTCTTTATTAACTGTGGTCCTAAATTTTTTAAATGGCTCTTACCTCACAGGGTCTTACAAAAGTTGTCTTTTCAGACCTATTATAAAGTCCTAATTCTTTTAGGTATTGAGCACATAGGTGAAACTGTTGGGCTAGCTCATGCAAACTTAGGTTTTTTAGGCTAAGAAATTTTATGACCAGAAATATCACAGATGTTGTAACACATATCATAAGGTTTTTTTTCCCCATAGAAAATAGTTTAAAAGGAATAACTTGAGGAATGAACAGCTAATAAACATATTTTACCATTATTAGATTGAGAGGCTAGTTCATGTCCAATTATCTTAAGACATTTTATATTACATTACTGGCACCCCAACTCCCTTCATCTGCCCCTAACCTATGCACATATTTCAGTGTGCAGAAGTCAAAATCTTTCCTGAAACTTAAAAAAAATTAGATGAGATACCTGTCCCAGGAGGTAATTTTGCTACTAGCATTTCTTCGATTTTTTTACTCCTGATTTTCCAAACCTAATTCCTTTACTCCTTTTATTATTTTTATTCAGTGTTTACATGTCTCCTATGTACTATTGTAGCACATGAATTTGCCATGTCATATCTATACTGCACACCAAGTTGTTAAGTAAAATTCTTGTTGTCTGTTACCATGAAAGCCTAATCTCTTTGGGGTGGCTTTCCTGAACTCCTGTTTTCCCAGCTAATATTTGGAGGGCGGTTTCATTCATCTGTAGGCATTGCACTTTAAAAAATGACAGACCATGATTAGACAGGGGTTGCTCTCTGACTGTTTCCAGTGGGTGATTCTTTCTGACAGTGCATTCCCCTGACAGTGAAAACCTGCTAAAACATTTCAGATCAAAATGACTTCTAATATCTTAAAATTTTCTAAAACTTAATAGGTATGATCATTTGGAATGAGGTTCTGTTGTTGTTTTTCATAGTGAAGAATACCTTAGAGGACAAAAACGTTGATGCTACAGCATGATACTACTGAGAATAAGGTACCAGCCCTTCATGAGGCAGTAGAACTGGAAGTCGAACAAGCTAAATCAGAGATATGAAAGAGAATCAAGTTTTGTGCTTCTTGGTGCAATAATCAGGAAAGAATTTGGGTCCTGTGTATAAGTACTTTAAATATTCCAGATCCTTCCCAAAACTGGGGTAAGCCTATTAGGCTACATGGACTATACTTTGACCTGGGACAGGGCTTGAAAGTTCTTGTGTATTTAAAAATACACATTAGTGAGCACGTCCTGTACAATTTAAACTGGTGAAGCCTGAGTTGCCACTTTTTTACCCTAAGGAGATGGTGTTGCTTTATAGCCTGTGCTAAACAGAGCAGATGTTCAGAGGACCTTTTGGGGCTTTCAGTTATTAGTGAAATGGCCTCCTTTGCAGTCTTCTGTTTCTGTGAGACTGAAGGAGCAAGTCTCATTTGGTCTCTGTGACACACCATATATTACAGAAGACATGCAGTGGGACATTGCTCTTCTACCGATGTGTAAGTCAGAGAGTTTCATTAGGCAGAAGAACCAAAGGGGAAGAGCTTTCTGTTGGCCACACACTGGAGAAGAGGGGATGATGAGAGGAATCAGGGGAGGCTTGGGGGCATCTGCTTCTGTTCCTTACATTTGGGTGGGGGCATTTCCATGAAAAAAAGGAGGCTTATCATAAATGACATGATATGTCAAGTATTTAGAGTATTTGCTCTAAAAAGGAAAAAAGAATAGGCTGCTTAAGGAGCTGACAGTAAGAGTTTAGGTCGGTGTACAATGCATGGTGTAGATAAGAGGAGTGAGAGACAGTGGAGGTTGTTAGCAAAGCAGTTTGTGTGGGGAGAAGCAGCCACAGGCAGGAGAGGGGCTAGCAGGACACCAACACTACGGGAGCAGCCAACAGCCTAACCACAGGCTGCTCAGGAAGAAGGGTGACAGAGCACTACCATGCACTGGGAGCAGCCACTTGCTGTCCCATCTACCCATACAGCAAGGAAGATCTGGGACTCTATTTCTTTGGGAGCTGAGGTGTATTTTCTATCATCAGGCTTGCTCCTGGAAAGACTCAGTCAGTCTGTGCTCTTATAAAAGGCAGTATGTCTGCCACACTCTAAGGTCTGTTCTTGGACATCTCTATGAAGCACAGAATGACAGCGCCTGTTAGCCCGTCACAGCTAAAATGCATTACCACCATGCTCCTTATATACTGTGGACCTGCTACTAATTTTTGTGAATGTTTTTCCCCTTAAGAATCTTTTGCAAATTATTATGGAAGTGCAGATTCTATTACGGTAACGTGCAAAGGCCTCTGTCCACATTTCTAGATACTGTCTCATTCTTTTCACAACGCTGTAACTGAAATGGCATGGGAGAAAAATCCAATACTGCACGCTCCTTGGTTGCATGCCAAAGAGGTAAAGCAGCAAAATCAGGCCCCACTGTTAGTGATGGCAGTCTGTAAAACAGGAATAATTTTCTATTGAATACCTGATTGAATTACTTGTGAATTGTTCCTCTGCTGAGAAAATTATATTCGAGGTTGGCAGGCAGTCACCATTTTTATTTGCTAGAGGGTATTATCTGAATTTGCCTGTCAGGTGATTGCCTGGTTAGTCCCTTCCCAATATAAATAACTATGTATTTCAAAATGTGATAAATAATAGTAATAAAGTTTATAGGGGAAAAAAATATTCTTGCTGCTACAAGGAATAGCACTTAACCCAGCCATTTATCTACTGCTTACAGAAAAATAGGCTGATCAGATCATAATGTATTCCAGTAGTTTGCAAAAATAAAAAGGAGAGAGAATCGCTGTTTGATCCCTCTCCCTCTTCTTCATGTAGCTACAGTTTATAATAGCTTTTCATTTAATTGGTATTTTATTTCTTGATGCTTGTGAGGGTTGATAATTTGAACATCCCTTGCAGTGGTATCATTTTGTTCAGTGAGCCAGACATTGCAAAATTGTGCATTTTTATGTAATTGAGATTATTTTGCCTGGTAGCTTGTGGGAAATTTCATAAAAATTTGTATGCATTGGTCAACTCATTTAATGTGGTATCTCAGTTTTTGAGCTGATCGGCATTTTTTCCTGGTACTCCATTGCTGTGCTGCAAATCAACTTTTTTTGTTCTTTGTCTCTAATGGTAAAATAATGAACAATATAATGCTTCCCAAGGCAGAAATACAATGTTCATTTTCCTTTTGGCAAATGAGAATGTAGCCATTAGGAACAGTGCTTTCCCAGCTGCTCATTGGAGGGAAGGGCCAATATACTGGTAACAGATATATGGATTTCATTCAGACCACAGAAACCTTATGTCATGTAACACTTGACTGTGTGCCTCTCTGTGCTCGATTGTGAAGCAGTGGGGCAGATTGCTCTCATTTCACTGCTGCTGCTTGAAGTGGTGGATAACATCAGCTGCACTGAAAGAGTTAAGTAGACTGCTTGTGGGGATACCATACCCATGACAGATTCTTCTCCAAATGGGTAGCATGTCTTTCACAATGATCCTCTTTGTCCTTTTGGTTATAAGGGAGCCTTTGACAACAAATACTACATCTCTTTTCAGAGACAGACACCAAGAACCAAAGTGTAAAGTTCAGCAGCTGGAAGGAAGGGACTAACACCATGTCTTAGATGTGATCTATCGTCAGGAACAGTAAATACAAGGCGCTTCCTTGCAGAGGTTCAGTGACTTAGATCATTGGTTCAAATCCAGCTCAGATCTGAACCATTAATTGAGAAGCTTGCATGGCTTCAGCCTCCAGGAGTGTCTATCCAGCAGGCTGGTTCAGACAGGCAGTGAAACCAGCAGCTGCAGGGGTGCCTCTTGGGTTTTTGAGTGCGATGTGCTATAACTCTTCCATATGCATGAGACTCCTCCGTGGGGAGGCTGAGAGGAAGAAAGAGGTATGCACTTGCACTGAGAGCAGCAAAAAGACTCCTGGTGTGATAAACACCTAGCTGCTAAGCTGTTGCTCAACACTGCTGGGATATTTCAGGTAGGGGACTTACTTGTTCATGGATCTAGGGTATTAGATTAGATTAGACTGGCAGTGCGAAGCACATGTCATGAGAGGCACTGCCAGCAATCCCAGATTGGAAGTTATGGACTCTTTTCTTGTTGGTAGCAACAGAAGGTATAGTGGGTCCCTAAACCCCCGCCCTTGGGGTGGTACGAGAAAGACTAGGAAGCTCTCACTTTAGACATCATCTGGCCAGAAAAGGCAAGACCCTTTCAAACTGAAAACTCTTTCTCAAACTGATGGCCACCACCCTTTAGTGTCAGAATATGTGGGAATGGCCATGGAAAGAATGATAAATACCCAAGGCAATTTCTCTCAAATTGTTTTTTCTAGAACAGTTGGTAAAGTTGTGGCAAAATTAACTCCAGCAATAGTCATTCAACTTCTTGTTGCAGAGCTGACAAACTGTATTCAACTGTAAGGCTGGGACTGAAATGGAAATCACTGCCCAAAAGCTGCTCTTCTTGCAGAGCCTCAGCAAGAAACCATTGTGAAAGAGGGTCCTTTCATGGAGAATCTCTCATGGTATTCCCTCTCCTGGTTTACATAAAGCTGACTGAAGACAAAATGGTTACCTAAATGAGAGCTTTGTCACCAAGGTGGCGTCTATAGCATTACACAAGATAAGAAGGACAGCTGAATTAAAATAAGTCTGTTTTTCAACAGAGATGGTTTGCAGGAACCGTCTTTGCTGGCTGTATGTGATTTTTTACTTGCTTTCAATGGAAAATTAGCCATTTTGTGAAGATATTCCTTAAAACAACATTTGGAATATGTGAAAGTAGGTAAGATCATACTGCCAATGCATGGAATTCCACAGAGCATTAAATCTGAATTTCACAGAACTCTGATTTGAAGCCAATTCTGATGGTCTCATTACTCTAATTCAGAATAAAATATCACAAAAAATTTAGTGGTGAACGTGATAATAGCAGTTATGCTAAATGTACTCTGTAGAGCCTTCCCATTGTGGGCTCCTTTAACCAACACTGCAATTTTGTAAAAAGAAATGTATTAAAACAATTTGTAATGACTCTTGTACACCCCTTGCCCAGGCAATCTTCTGCATTAACAATGATCTGTAGGACAGGGGAAACAAGCAAATATCTTACAACAGGTGTTCCCAAATTGTGCTCCATAAGACTAATCTAAAGTAAGCCATATCTAGTCCACAAAACTTTATTTTTTTATTTAAGAATTGATTATAAATGTACACGGTAGTTCTGACGAATATTGGAGCATTGATCTGTGTAACCAAAAAGTCTTGAAGTCTTGAGATTAAAATAACTTGTTTACTGAGAATACTATCATACAGTTTAAAGAAGGCAACAGATACATCCATTCTAGTATTTAATATTGTGGGCCAATAAGGTTGGGATCTAACTCATATGGTGCTGAGTCCTGTTGCTACCACTTACTGCATTCATTAGGATGGATTTTATCAAAGCAGAGAAGGTACTTATACCCTCTCTAGGTCTAGCTTTGGTAAGCACTCTTTACAGTCTTTGAACTCCTTGGTAAATAAAGCTCTGAGCTTGTAGCTTTTACATAATGATTCTTAATATCTGTTAAGGTTAAATAATATATATTAATCCAAAATTAGGAAGAAAAATGCAATCTCTCTGATGTACAGGTATATCAATTTAAATATGGTATAAAGGAAGCCATTAATACTGAAAAATATTCCTGTTAAGATGGTTTACAGGCTAATAGGCACTGCTATGCTTCTGAGGGTATATTGAAAAAGGTGACAAATGGCAAGGATGTGAAGTGTATAACAACTTAAAAAATAGTAAAATACCTCATCTTCTCATTACAAAAAGAGCGCCACATGCTCTGAGTTGACATAAATATCCTGGAGTGGGTTGTAATCTGTCTAATTTAAGCACCCAGCCTTCACATATGTGCTTCTAAAGGCATCAAGTAGGCAGATTATGTCTGTCTACCTTAGGTGCATGAACTGACACAGGCAGGTTTTTCCACTGGAAGCTTTCAGAAGCACCCTTCTCTCTCATTAGAAATCCCATAAGATATACCTAGCACATGCAAAGCTATATCATACTTTAACTCTAGCTGTGTTTTTTTTTTTTTTTTCTTTAATGTATTAGGTTCCTTTTACAAATGTGGATTTGGAGCCAGAGAAAAGGCTAGGACTGCAGCTCCTGTCTAATATTTGGCAGGCAGCAGATCAGCTCCCCCTTCCTCTTTATACTCTGTGTTGCACATCGTTGCAATCTCCCACCAGTAATTGGCATCCCTCAGTTGTACCTGTTCAGGTGACCAGTCTCTAAACTAGGTTTATGCAACTGTCGAAATTTTGAAACTGAAACCTCCAACGTGAGCAAAGCAAAATGTATTTTCACAAAACTTTGGTGAAGCAGAGTTATATAAACAGCTGAATTGGTATGACTGAGAGCGAAGTAAGCTGTGATAGAGAACAGGTGGAAGGGAAGAGGGTATGGACAGAGCAGTTTAAACTAGGTCTGCCACTGACAGAACTAGTAATCTGGAAAGACAGTTGGGGAGATTTGTCTAAAGCCAGGCAGACGATCTGTGTTGCATCAGCAAACCAGCTATGCATTTCAAACTCTAATGGGCTCCCTAAGCATTGACCAAACTTCCTCTTAACTCAGATTAGCAGTATGGTGTAGACTTCTGGCAGGTGTACCTGTTTATGAATACAAATATACTGATGGCTTTTCTTCATGTTAGTGGAGTGGCTGTAGAATGACAAAGCTGAAGATGCTTTGGTCATGGAGCTGTGCTACTGTCAGTGAGAGCTAAGGTCCTACACTCAATTGCATGGCATTTCTGTTCATGGGAAATTAAAAGTTTGGGAACAATGACTCCTGATACAGAATTGATTGTTAGAGGAACACAAGTTTGCTGCTTTGGGGGACTGCAAAACTTGTAAGTAAAGGAAAATTTTATGCACAGACTTCCTGGTGGTAAAGGCAAATGAATCTATCAGCCTTTGTGCTGTCAGTGCTTATTTATCCAAAAGAGCAGCCTATTATGATATGACAGTTTTGAAAGACCCAGAGGGAAGGATTTAGACAGGCATTCAGAATTCAGCAGGATAAATACGAAAGGAGCAGTTGTCATCTCCAGAAACAACCTACCAGTTGAACTTGCAGATAGCATAGCTACCTGCTTTAAATTGCAATTCTGTCCTTTCTAAAAGAAGAACAGTCGCCTGTTGATTTGACATTTTCTTAACTGATTTATCTGGAACCTACAGAATTAGATGTCTATAAAGATCCAGGAAAGAGTTGTGTTATATGTTGGTCCTTGAATCTTTATCATTTTGGACAGATGATTTCTGCTTTCACCAATTAATTATTAACACAAAAGCTAGAGCATCTGTGGCCTGCATGATTGCTTGCTGGCAGAGTTATCTGGAGAGGACTAAAATGCTATTCTTCTGCAGAACAATTTACACTATGAAGTATGGTCACGCTTATAAAAACTGAGAAATCATATTAGAGATCCATGCCTCTGCAGTGGTTTGTATTAAAAAAATAAAAAAAGAAAAGATAATTTTCTGGCTTCTGCTTTACTAAAGGTTATGCTGAGGTACAGGGAGAAGTGGACTACCATGCAATCATGCATAAATCTACTTTGTTTTCTGTCTGTCCAATTAAGTAATCAAGGAGATTCAGCTCCACACCACTCTTCCTTGATTCTATGATCACTTCCACATTGTAACCCTACTGCTTGCCTACATCTGCTGTGTGAGTAGTCCAACTTGAATGTATGGGCTGCCCAGGCACTGTTATATCCATTTCAGGAGACACATAGGCACTTTTTCTATACTAGACACTGCTCAAAGGAGTAGGGCTTCAGCTCCATTAAGCTCTTTGGTTAACACCACCCTTGCTCTCCCTCAACCGTGTTACAAAGACAGTTTTACATTCTTGTCTGAATAGTCCACAAAACCCATCTTCCTGGACACAAATGTTTGTGACTATACCTATACAGTGGAATTTATGGATATGGAAGTTTAAGTGCTTAGCTAAAACAAGACTGTAAGGAGTCAAGGTAATGGAAAATTTATCACCTTTTCTGATAAGCTATCCTAGTGGTTTATGACTCTCATTTCTAAGAGTTACATTTTCAGTTTAAGCTTTACAGATTTCACTTTTGAAGTATCTGGCGACTTTTTCATGTCTGAGAGTTTTGCCATATGTAATTAAAACTCACATAAGCTTGCAAAGTAAGGCTTACCTGGGATCTAAAGGGAGTGTTGGTCTTAGCCAAGCCTACTGCTTAGGGGTATATTTCATCCTATAAACTCATTCATTTAGCTTTGCTGCTAGTCAATTAACTGTCAAGGTAAATCGGAACTTCACTGCTTCTGAAGTATATTCTTACCTAAAGCATGGGGATGACTCCTTTTCCAAGCATTATCAGATGTTATAAAGAAATTAGATCTTCTCTCACCAGCTCAGTGGAAGAGACAGCTGCCATTTCTTTCTGTCACAGAAATGTATTAAACATATCTGAAGATGTTGCATGATTTAGAAACAAAAAAAAACCCAACCAGAATTGCTTCTAGTCTGTCAATGATTTTGTTAAAAGATCAATTAATTAATTCATTAACTTTTAAAATAGGTGAAAATTATGTATTTTCAATTTAGGATTAAGAGGGCAGAAAAAGAATGATTTATGGTTAAGGTATCTGAAATAAATATAAATATCTCTTTAACAGAGAAGCCTTTAAACAATACACCAAGAGGAATGAAAAGATTCAGAGCAAGATTTATTTGTCATGCTTTTAGTAAAAATTTTGCATCTAGATCTACCTATGTGTATTTATGCAGTGTGCTCAATCATGTATTTCTTTGCAGAAGCAGTTTTTATTATCTCCTGTTTTCATTTTATTTTGGTTTTTTTTTAGCTTACTTTTTACTTCAGAACTGGTTAAAAAAAGGAAAGATGAAAAATAAAATAAATAATAGCATTGTTTTGAAGGGGAAAGAATAATCTCATTGTTGAGGTATCATTGCATTATTGTATATTCTAATTCTAAGTCTTATTGCTGAGATAAATTTAGTATATATTAATTCCTGTCCTTGAGTCTTTAGACTATATTGATCATCTGTGTCCTTAAGCTTTAAAATTCTACTTATATTTTCTAATTTAATACAGTGATATATTTCACAGTTTAGCCTCTGGGATGGGTAAAATGTTAAGCCTCCAGCATGCTGTGTTACATAACTTAAAAGGCATCTTTTCCTATGTAAACTTCTGCCTAGTAACCATAGATCTGTACCTGAGTAAGTTGATGAGTTTGGAAAGTCAGGTTAATGGTACATAGCTTCCATTGGGAACTTTTCAACACATACGGAGTGCGATGCTGCAAAGCTGGTCAAACACCTAATCAGAGATCACACATAAATAGCTGTTGGTTCATCATGAAAAAGAAACCATACACAGGCAATTAACAAAAGCCGGCCTCAGAAGGCAATCGAAAATACTTCACTTTAAAGAATTTGGTTTTGAAAGAAATCTACACACCTGGGCTAGTGGTCTAGATTGTAATTATCTCCACTGAACCAGCAGTTTCCTACTTCCTTTATTGTCAGTTGTGTATTAAGAAGGTACTTTGGAGGATGCAGTTTACTCCATTATTCTGGGCATCTACATTAGAATGAGATGAACTATATCCTAGAATTGCCTATTTTTTCTGAGCAGTTAGAGACTGGTTAAGTAAGAGGTAGATGTCTATACCTGGTCAGGCGAGTCCCACACATTTTGGTAGAAAAACTTGAGTTAGAGAAAATCTCCAAGAAAAAAGAGATTAATTGGGAGTGGCAGGTAAAATTAGGAATGTCCCAGGAAATAAATTGGGTCAGTGTTGTGGTTTAACCCCAGCCAGCAACTAAGCACCACGCAGCCGCTCACTCACTTCTCATACCTAGCTCAAAAACATAGCACTATACCAGCTACTAGGAAGACAATTAACTCTGTCCCAGCTGAAACCAGGACAGTGAAGCAAATGTAGACTTGCTAGTCCCACTTCAAACTAACTTTCTTTCAGGAAAACCTCTGTACAGTAAAAACAGAGCCCAGTGGAAGCTCAATCAAAATAGAAGCTTTTACAAGTAATAATAAGATGAGACATTGCTGTGAGAAGTTGGACTCAACTCTTCAAAACACAGCACACAACATTCATGGCAAACCTTCTCATAGATTAGGCGTTTGTACATTAGCAGGAAAAAAATAATCGATCCACATACTCATGATTTTGAAAGGTTTTTCTTTTGATTTTCATGTTTAAAGAATGCCTAAACCCATCAATGTTATGTCATAGTTAGTGGTCTATTACATGCTGTTATGGGTTTGTGTGGCACAGTTTTCTTTGGCGGTAGGGGAAGGGGGCTGCAGAGGTGGCTCCTGTGAGAAGTGCTAGAAGCTCCCCCAGCTCCAAAAAGTCAGACCCACCTCTGGCCCAGGCCAATCCCATCAGTGACGGTGGGAGTGCCTCTGGGAGAACATATTTAAGAAGGGGAACTGGCAGTGTGGGGGGATTTGGAACGTGAGAGGAACCCCTCTGCAGATACCGAGGTTAGTGAAGAAGGAGGGGGAGGAGGGGCGCCTGAGGAGGCTGATGGCCTTGCAGCCCGTGGTGAGACGGCAGGCTGTCCCCCTGCAGCCCAGGGAGGTCCACGGTGGAACGGAGGCTCCCGGACATGGCCGTGACTCCATGGGAAAAACCGCGCTGCAGCAGTGTGTGACTGGAGAGCAGCCCGCAGAAAGGACCCGCGCCAGGGAAGTTCGGGAAGAACTGAAGCCCGCGGAAAGGACCCGCGCCAGGGAAGTTCGAGAAGAACTGAGGCCCGTGGAAAGGACCCACATTGGAGAAGTTCGTGAAGGACTGTCTCCCGTGGGAGGGACCCCACGGTGTAGCAGGGGACGAGTGAGGAATCTTCCCCCTGAGGAGGAAGGAGCGGCAGAGACAATGTGTGGCGAGCTGACTCAACCCCCATTCCCTGTTCCCCTGTGCCGCCGGGGGGAGGAGGGAGAAAGAACCGGGAATGGAGCTGAGCCAGGAAGGCAGGAGGGGTGGTGGGGGGAAGGCGTTCTGATGTTTGGTTTTACTTCCTAATACCCTTGTTTTTTATTTGATTTGTAGTAAATTAAATGGATTTTGTTTCTTCCCCAAGTTGAGCCTGTCTTTTGCCCGTGCCCATAAGTGGGGAGTGATCCCTCCCAGTCCTTGTCTCGACCCACGAGCCTGCCTTTGGATTTTCTCCTCATCTCAACGTGGCCAGGCGCGGGGGTGGGGGGTGAGTGAGCGGCTTTGTGGTGCTTTGTTACCGGCTGAGCTAAACCCAAAACCACGACACGTGTATTTACAGATAACAGTTACTTGTTTTCTCATTAGCTGGTGTTACATAGCGTTCTAAGAAAAGATTAGTAGAGATTTAACTAAAAAAACAAGATTCATTTTTGAGAGATTGTGTGCAAATAATACATATCCACAGTTCTACTGTTTAAAGCTGAATATTACACTTTATCATCGCACTCAATTTAGCAGCTAGATTCAGAAGATGCAAAGTTGAAAGATTGTCTCAATAAAACAGTAAGGGGGAATCTGGAGTCCTATATCAGTAATAAAATTTAAAGCAAACAGAAAATTATCTGTTGTGATACTGAAAATTATCTGTTGTGATACTGAATATGGGCTAAACTAAGCATGTCTGTACAGGACCATAATGAGACATTTTGGTGGCTGGGATGCTGCCTCAGCTGGCGCTCTGTCTCCTGCCCGCTGCTGGAGCTACCTCCTCTGGACCTGCTCACTCCAGACTGAGGAACCGCAGCAGCACCAGTGACCAAAGTGTCTCAGACATTTGCTGCTTTGGTGTGCTCTTTGCTGTGGCTGTGTTGTTTATTGTGAAAGTGTCTTGATGCTCAGACAAGAAAGTTGCATTACGGCAGTTTTATTTGCTGTGGTCTACTTCTTGTTCTTACTGAAAAAGTTAAAGATTATTAATTTGAGTAAGTACCTGCTGCATAATGGTAGTCGTGTGAGATGTATTACAGTTTTGCATAAAAGGCAAAAGAAGGTGTGGATATATCCAGTGTATCTTGGCAGAGTTCCTGTATGATTCATGAGAGAAATGAGAAGATGAGAGCTGCCAGGCTTAAAAGATGTAGTGTCACTAAGACCCAGGAGCCTCTGCCTAAGTGCACTGAGAGAGGCCCACAAAATGATTCCAGGGTCAGAAAGTTCACTTGGAAGACTTGACCTTTGGGATTTGTTATCTTAGCTTTCAAATTACTAATGAAGTTTATATGCAGAGAACATGAACTTCTCCTGCATTAATTTTTTTATGTAGCTGTTATGGGTTTGTGTGGCGCGGTTTTCCTTGGTGGTGGGGGAGGGGGCTGCAGAGGTGGCTCCTTTAAGAAGCTGCTAGAAGGTCCCCTGGCTCCAAAGAGTCAGACCTGCCTCTGGCCCAGACAGGGAGTGACAGTGGGAGCGCCTCTGGGAGAACATATTTAAGAAGGGAACTGGCAGTGTGGGGGTTGGGGGGAACGTGAGATGAACATCTCTGACAATACTGAGCCCATGGAGGTCCATGGTGGAGCGGAGGCTCCCGAAGATGGCGGTAACTCCATGGTAAAAACCGCACTGGAGCAGTGTGTGACTGGAGAGCAGCCCGCGGAAGTTCGGGAAGAACAAGCCCGCGGAAAAGATCCACATTGGAGAAGTTGGTGAAGGACTGACTGCCGTGGGAGGGACCCCACGGTGGAGCAGGGGATGAGTGAGGAATCTTCCCCCTGAGGAAAGGAGCTGCAGAGACAACGCGTGAGGAACTGACCCCAAACATAATTTCCCTGTTCCCCTGTTCTGCCAGGGGGAGGAGGTAGCAAGAACCGGGAATGGAGCTGAGCTGGGAAGGCAGGAGGGGTGGGGGGAGGTGTTCTGATGTTTGGTTTTCCTTCCTAATAATTAAATGGATTTTGTTTCTTCCCCAAGTTGAGCCTGTCTTTTGCCTGTGACCATAAGTGTGGAGTGATCCCTCCCAGTCCTTGCCTCGACCCACGAGCCTGCCCTTGTATTTTCTCCTCATCCCAACGTGGCCAGGGGCGGGGGTGGGAGGGGGAGCGAGTGGATTCGTGGTGCTTTGTTACGGACTGAGCTGAAACTGAAACCACGACAGTAGCAATTTTATATTTGAAAATACAGTTTTATATATTTGCTTCTCTGACTTTAAAACTTGGGTTTCTCTTTTATCTCACCGATGGGCAATGGCTATGAAATATTAATGCTGACACTAATATAAATAATGAATTAAACAATGAAAGCTCCAGCTTAAAAAGACTAACTCTTACATGAGTACAGACTTAAAGGTGCACATGAAGACAGGAATGCATCATTATTTCTTCCAAGTAGAGTAACGAATTGCTTGTTTGTAAATCAGACATAATCTTGTTACTTTATGTTTCTACTTGGGGCACAAATGGTAACCACTTAACAAGGTGAACTCCCTGTCTAGTCTCTCCCAATATTTGTTATTCTAATTCATTTTAGCAGAGAGAACATAAATTCCCTGAGTGGCTGAGCTAAGCCCTGGTTTTGCTGCAGGCCCCTGATCTTGCATTCTTTGTGTCACTCCTAATGCCCTCAGAGGGTGTGCAAAGGAAGCGGTTCAGACCGCCTAACTCTGTATCTGAGTTCCTGCTCTGATGACAGTCTTGCTGCACATCTTGCAGATTTAACAGTCTTTCCATTCTTTTTGTTGTTGCTTAGGTATAAAATGATGATGTAGTTTTCCATAACATGCTGTTTCCTTGCAATATTCTCACTCAGTAGGGTAGCTCTCTATTGATTATTTATTTTTGGAAGAACCTTAGCACAGCCCTATACTGTGAGCCCTCGTCTCTTGAGAGATTACTTTGTAAAGTCTGTGAGACTTCATGAAAGAATACAATACCTGAAAGTAGAATTACTCTTTGAATTGTGGTGTGCGTGTGCAGTACATATTCAGCCTTAAGATATGGTGTGGTAAGAAACTTTTGAATCGTGCTATTTTTTCAGGTTACATTTGCCTGAAAGTGATTGGCCATCTTCTAAGCCTTGCTATTAAGGGACCATAAAACAGCTGGAAAATGGATGTGTTTATTTCTCTGGAAGCCTCCTGTGTTAAAAACCCACAATGGCAAGTTTAGGCAAATTCCTTACAGACCCACAGTGGATGTGCCTGGACTTGAGAGAAACAAGCTCTGATAAGAGAGTTTATTTTCTTGGCTGACTGCTTAACTTAGTTAAGTTGAACTATGCAAAACCTGACCCTCATCCCTAAGGTTTTACTTAGCTGTCCTAGTGAAACCCCTGTGCTTGATGGTCATTATGTAAGTTGGGATTTAAATTTTTAGAATCATTAAAAAGGACCAGCTCAAGCCCTCATCAAGTCTGCAAGGATAAACCTGAGCTGCCTGATACTCAGCAAGTTAATTTTCTTCCCTTGACCACAAAGATATCATTGGCTTGAACAACAGTCCTTTACTGAAAGGAGAAAAGAGAGTGTTTAAATACATGACTGCCCCTTCTCCATAATTTAGGTAACTATTCACAGTTCTCCTCTCTAGCTCCTTGGTAAGACAACTGTTAGGGCACCTGACTGTTTCGCAGCTTCTGCAGTAGCACCTTCTAATTTGAGACTGTCAAGTCCCATGGGGTTTGTGTTTACCCTGCAGGGCAGAGAGGTTTCACCCCAGGCAGAGCTGCTCTGCAGCATCAGCTGCCTTGCCAGCCCACCCCACTCAGTGCTCACAGCCCCTCCCCATGCCCACCCCACCTTTGCTAGCAAGTTCAGCTCCATAGTGTTTCTGAACTGTGAACAGGAGTACAACGAGTACACTGGGGTTTTCGCCTATAAGAACCCCCCTATGCAGACACTCTCACCTAGTTGTTTTTCTAAACCTCTGGCATTTGCAGCCCAATATGGCGATTGATATAACAGAGGGCTAAGAGTCAATACACAGTCAGACATAATTAGCTGCCCCACATTTCTACGCCTTCATAAAATTATTAAATCTTCCTCAACATTGCAAGATTTCTTCTTAGCAGAGACAACCCACATATAAAAAAAACATATAAATTGAATATGTCCCAGGCCTGTCCATTGACTCATTTTCTTTTTCTTTCTCTCCACAAGAAGCCAACAGATCAATGCTTCACTTTTGGCTCCCTCCCACCTGGAGCCCTTGGGAGAAAGATGAGGGTGCACCCTCCCTTTGGCTTCAACCACTCTGCTTATACTAGTATACTTTGAATGACTCCTCTGTGCAGGCTGCTGTTTTGTGGGAGACAGAATACAAAGAGACATTCATCTTAGCAATCCTGCTGGCATTTGTGAAAGTGTGGACGTTGTGTGCTTCTTAGTGGTCATTAAGGAGAACTTCTGAGTCACTGTAACTTAGATTACAATGAGACTACATATTTTTACTTTATATATATATAGTCATATAATACTGTATATAATTAATATATAAGTGAGTAAGAAACTCAAGAGAAAGGAATCTAGAGTCCTTTCTTGAGCTATTATCAAACTTACTGGATTGGCAAACCTAAAATGTCCCAAACCTCTTAAGAGAACATTCTTCCATTAAGGAAGGTCTGTTAGAGTCAGTTAGGTGAGAAGATGAATTTAGAAATAGCTAACATAATAACCAATGCACAATCCTATAACCGATCTACCCAGCAGCAATAAAGTGACAAAATTAGCATCATGGAGCCATTCAGACTGATCCATTTGACTTACTGGTATTTCTGCATTCAGCAACATTGCAAATTCTGGAGGAACATTTGCAAGTTGGAATGATATTTTTTTGTGTGATGTCATAAATCCTTGGGAGAGATTAGAAAAGTTGTAACAGCTGCTGGATATAAAAATGTATCAATTCTTGAAGATATATTAACATATTTGTCTTTGATCCTATGCTTGCGGCAGAGCAGGTGAGTGTCCAGAACTGGGTGGGAGCATTTATCAGCAAACTGTTACACCGTATTCACCCTACTGCTGTCTGAGTACAAGTGGATGCCAAGTTACTGTGACAAATAACTGCAGAGAATGAAGAGATTAATATTCTCTAGGAAAAATAATACACGACCTGGACATCTTGCAAAACAATCTATTCTCTTTCAATATTTACATTCAGGGGAGCTGATATAACACAGCCAACACCAAAGTATCACCTCAAATTGAGAAAATGAAGAAAACAGTTGTGCAACAGATGGCTTCTTGTATGAGCAGAGAGTGCACTGTGATTTTCTAGAGCTTCATCTTAAAGTAGAGACCACTTATATTCTAATGAGTTACAGGAAGAAGAGAGTCCTCTGGATCTTTATTCTTTTTCATATTATTAAAATAAAAGAATTATTGTTCATTCAAATGTGAGCATTTAGCAACCCTGGATTTTTTTATTGTTGGAATGAGTATTAACAGATTTTGCATAGATTTAAAATTCTTTCATGTTTGTCATCATGAAAATAATGATACTTACTGGAATCCTGTACTCCTTTAAATCAGCTGCCAAATTACTACTGATTTATTAGGGCCTGGGCTTCACTCACAGATTTTAAAATGCGCACTTTGATTTTGCACATCGTCTCTACAAAATTATGCTGATTATCTAGTAATGATTTTATTTGAATAATGAGATCCTTTCTCTGAAGTCATAGGATAATTTATTTGCATTTTGAATTAAATTGTGACTGAGATATTTGAGATAATTGTGCTTGCTGAAACACCCAAGGAATATAACGAGATCCATAAAATCGTGAATGAAATACAATTACAATTATCAGAAAGTTTATAATTTGAACCTTTTCAGCAGCTTTCATTATAATCTCCTTCAATTTGAACCTTTTCAGCAGCTTTCATGATAATCTCCTTCAATTCAATCCAAATATTAGGTCCTCAGCAACACGGACATTTTTTTTGGTCGTTCATCAACCCTGATGCTTGTAGGTAGCTTCTGCAACACCTGACACATAATGTAGTATATGGATTTCTCTGTGGGCCTCCATTTCTCATGGACCACAGATCAGAGGAAGCCAAATTGAAACATGTGCATCCCAGCTTTGTTTAAGAAATCTGTTGTAGGCTGTTGGTTTAGATTTGTGTGGTTGGGTTTTGGAAGTCGGGGGAAGGGCTTCAGGGGTGGCTCCTGTGAGAAGCTGCTGGAAGCTCCCCTGGCTCAAAAAAATCAGACCCACCTCTGGCCCAGGCCGACCCAATCAGTGACGGTGGTA
>VYZV01038932.1:0-17038 GCA_013401275.1 Pandion haliaetus | reverse complement strand
TCTTTTGCCTGTGACCATAAGTGGTGAATGATACCACCCACAAGCCTTTCTTTATATTTTCTCCTCATCCCACTGGGGCCAGGGGGGCAGGAATGAGTGAGTGGCTTTGTGGTGCTTTGTTACCAGCTGGGCTTAAAACTGTGTGTAGAAATTCCATTTTCTGTGACCTTATTCACTTATAAACTCTGGCAAAATAGAGTACAAGTACAAACTGAGGTGTGTCATACAGGCCAAAACCTTTTTCTTTTCCAAGGCATAGGACATGCGTCTGTTGAAGTCCTTGGCTAAAGGAGTGCACCTACCCTGTTCAGTGCTACATAAACCATTGTCAGGAGGAGGGTGAGATTATTTAAGGAGCTGCCAGGAATGGACAGAAAGATCGATATTGGAAGGTGTGACTGTGGAAGAAAACCAGGGCACCAAACAGAGAACCCTGTGGTTTGATGGCATCTCTTAACTCACCATCTTTGGCTTTTTGTTTCCTTTCTGGTCTCATTCCTGTCCATCATAGTCTCCAGCTAACTTTTTTTCTGTAGCAGGCTGGACAGAACTGATAATCTATAGCAACGTCAGACTGCTACACTGATATTTTTCCCTACATGCAAATGCTAAGTAATGTTGCTTGATGTGTTTGACTATGATAGGTAGTTTTAATACAACAACTTGAAGTTATGCCTTTTCTGAGTTATTCTTATAATTTGTTACCTTTTTATACACAAGGGGCTGCTATTCCTAATGAGAGAACTTACCCCCACCTCCTCCACATGTACATTCAGCTCTGCTTTTTTTACATGGTAGCTACGATATACAAAGCACAAAGCTGGCTTTGCAGATGTGATCCTGAATCTCTCGCTAAATCTCCACTGCAGTGCTGTGAAGCTGTGTAGATCTGTTTTTGTGGAACAATGGTAAGAACTGGGATCTGAAAGTGTTACTGCTATGAGAGAATTTGCCTGCCCTGGAACTCAGAAAATGCCATGCACCTCAAAAGGAGTAAGGCAGTTTGATGCTTTTGTACGTGTACTGTTATATCCAGGGCAAGGATTAGTGGGATTTGTTGAAGTACTGATTCAGTGTAATATTCTGGAACTATAAAATTGTATACATTTTGCAAGCTATATATTGAACTGTCAAGCTGTGCACACTGTTAGCCTACATAATGGCAGGATTGCTTGTAATCTTGTCCCTTCTCTCCTATTGCCTCCCAGCGTCTGTAATGCACTTGTGTCTTGTCCTTAATTATCCTCCAATTCTATATGAGCTGTGAAGCCCTGTGCCCTTGTTGAACGATACTGATTTCAGTTGAGCTGTCCAGAGTGCAAAAGTCTGCCTGCAGGGAGGAGGGTGAAGGACAATAACCCTTTAAAAGGAAAGACCTCATTTATCTCTGCATCCTGTGAATACAAAACTACTCCAAGATACTCTCTGCCAGCCAGTTTATGACAGAGTTTTAGAATAAGCAGGCTCTCCGCTACAGGAGATGATTGCTCATGATCAAACTGTGTTTGGGACCTGAGGCAGGTGCCCATGCTCCCTCTACACCACAGTGAGGCAGGTGAGTGTGTTTGATAATCTCAAGGAGATCCTGGCTGACAAATTTTATGAACCTAAACTGAGTAGATCTTCGTCCTCACAGACCAGCTAGGACATACGGTATTCTTTTTAGCAGGACTAATCTGCTGAAGGGCTGTACATGCCTGCATCCAATAGACTGCCTTTGCCTTTGCTGTGTCTGCAGGAGTAGGTTTGCTTTTTCAGCCCATGATCAGAGGAAATGAAGTTAATGCAAGTTCTATCCTTGTAGTGTCTCCACAGGCAGAGGAGCCTTGGGAATGTGTGTGGCTTTACTGGAGTAGAGGGAGACATAAGGCTATTTAAGCTTGACTCAACCCCACTGTTGGCCATAGAAGAAACTTCAAGCCACTGCAGTCTACCATGAGGCTACTCTTTTTTTCCTTTTCCTCCCACCTGTAATCTCTCACAGCTCAGAGTGGCAGCTGCCATTCAGGATTTTACATGTTTTAAGACTGCTGACTTCAAAACCTCTTTATGCTTGATCCTGGTGTCTCTGAGCTGCCAGTGAAACCTGAAGTCTTTACCTACCTATTAACCCCAAGAACTATTCAACAGCAATATATTGGTAAACACTAGGTGCTTCTAAGGGAGCAACGTGGTTTGCTATCAACAATGCCCTTCAGTGTACAGTTGTGTTGCGTATAAATAAAATGTGGCAGCAGGAACTAGCCTGGACCACAGTCAATAGCCCCATTGCCTTATAGAATATAGATAGGTTGGCATTGCAGAACCTGTAAAAAATTTTAGACTGAACTTTTTTATCAGGTTCCAGGTACAAAGTGCTCCAAATGTCACCAGCAGCTTAATCATAGGAGCTCTGCTTCTGTATATGGGGATGATAAACAACCACATTACTTATTGATATCTGTAAATGTAAATCTTTTAACATAGTACATTACTAAAAAGTAGGGCTCACTTCATTACAGCAAATATTTTAATACATAGGAGGCACCACCAATTTTGTTGCTGACAATTTCATTTCCAATGTCTCTTCCCGGGAAAAGGGGTTTGAAATTACTGCATTTGTATCAGAGGACATATTAAACTGAAATGGTGAGTGGAGCAGAAGGATTCAGATAGATGAGAGAAGCGTGTGGGGAAGGCAATCATTCACCTTTTTTCATACGAGAAGTTTCCAGTAGAGGCTAAGCTTTAAAACTTCGAGATATAATTTCTACGTGAAAATAAGTTGGTGAAAGATAAACATTTCTGAGGAATGTCCCCCTTCTCCCATCCCTGTGATTTTTCCTGGCTCAAGCTGCCACTTCTGCTTTACATTCTGTGCTGTGAGGTACAGTACAGAGCTGCGGCCATTTTGGGTGCGTCTTTCAGTCAAGCCAGTGTAAATGAAGCTGTCAACAATGAGAACAGAAATGTTTGCTAGAAATTAAAGAAAGCCTATGCTAAAATGTATTGATCCCACTATTTCATGGTTTGTAATGTAAGTCGTACATTTTTCTTTCTATACCACAGCCTCAAACTCATATTAAAAAAATGTCAAAAGCATGTAAGGCTGCTGGTACTGTACAGAAAGTGTGAAAGGCTCTTCAAAAGTTAGTGTTGTCTGAGCTCTCAATATTTAATGTGCACTGAACTTAAACTATGCTCGTTTTCTGTGTCCTTAATAGCTTTATTATACCTTGACTGTAATGTTTCTGAGACAAACCTTTGTCTCTACTGCTCCCTAGGTGAGTTCACACATCTGGCTGGTGTGAATTCTGCTCACTCTTGCTCCACCCTCATTTTGTGCCTTAAGTGTTCTCACCTTGAAAAGGTGCAATTCACATGTCAGCCTGGTGCTTCAGGCAATGACAGATTCTGCAACCAGGGAACATTACAAATTCCTAGGCCTGCATGCCTCATCCATATTTTTGTCTTTCTTTTCTCTTGTTTTTCTTAATTTTGTTCTTTCATCCTGTTCTGAGGTCCTCTTTTTTTTTTTTTTCATTCCCTTTTCCCTATATCCTTATTTTATTGTGACTAATACCAACTCTGGGTATCAGATACTGAACCTGGTGCTGAAAAATATATTTTATAGGACAGTGTTATATTTTATATAGAAGCTTAAGGAAAAAAAAACCCACAAGGAAAATAATAATTTTTTGTACAAAAGCATTAAATACTTCAAGGTCGTGCTTTACAAACTATGAAGAACTGTGCATGGCTTTACACAAGAATCTGGGACTGCTTCTGTATTTACTCAAAATCTTTCTTTTGCATTAATAATTAATTTGCATGGAGGTATAAATATAACATTGGAGATTAGAACCACACTGCCCCATGTCCATACCTATATGATGAAAGGGTCTTTCCCTTAAAGGCATTATACTCTGAATCAGGAGAGTCACATAATGTATATAATAGATGAGATGGACTTCTATTCAGCAAAATTTTAGGGACATCAGAGAAGATAGCTGTGGGTTCTGGTGGTTGTTGGTGGCAGTGTCTGACCTTGCTGAGAGGATATGTTAGTTACACTTTCATTCAGGAGAAACAAGTAAACAATTACAAAATCTCTTTCTGTAATGACAGAGATCAAAGCCCAGAGCACAGAGAAGCTTGCTGAAGACATAGACACGCTGTCTGAAAACACGTGAGTCGGAGGCATTGATTTGGGTGCAGGTTTCTAAGAACTTCTGTAATGAACCAGATCTCTGCATGCCAAGAGAGAAGTACAGGGTGTAGCACTGGAAAGATCACTTATTTTGGAGTAAATGGAAGAGTTGATTGCTTTACAAAGCAGTTTCACTCTTATTCTTCTTGTTGTTTTCAGAGGAATGGGACTTTGTGTACATTTATTGCAAAAGAAACAGGGATGAAGCAAGGAAATATTTGACTAAATTAAAAAAAAGAACTCAGTAAAGCTAGATGCATCACTCGTCTTTTTTGAGGAAAAAAAGAACAGGCTGGTTCAGATGGGCCAGCACCTCTGTCATTGCTACGTTTGAAATCTAAACTTGTATCTTTTAAAACAAAGTCATAAAGAGCTGAGAGAGAAGGCAGAAAAGCAGAGGTAAAAGCTGCCTCTTTGGTTCACTATGCAATGTAGCAAATGACATGTTTCTCCAAAGCCTGGGAACAGTCAGGCAGAGTAAAGCATTAGTTATCAGCTGTTGAAAGATACTCCTGGCCATATTTTATCCTTTTGTTTTTGTTAATATCATTATGTTGCATCTAACATTTGTTGAATTTCAGAATATTTTCAGAATAAAGCAGGTCTGAGTTATGTTTCCTGAGGCAATTGCAAGTATCAAAATCTGGGCAGCAGTGTTACAGAAGAAAGAACTTTGACAGAACAGAGAGATAAATACTTAGAAATCAAAAATAGCGAACATTTTTTTTAGGAAGGAAACTTGGAAGTTATGTATAAACTATAAAGCTGTTTGTAGTCAAACTTTGTTATTAGGAAGTTAAAAAATTTGTACTTTGTCCTACAATAACTGACATGAAAGGCCTACCTCAACCTGAAATTATTCAGCCCCAATATGTAGGTGAAGTTTACAAAAGCAAAAGGACCTTTTTCTGGGTAGAACATCTGTCACTCCAATGGATGGCTATGGAACCCTATACCAGGAAAAAAAGATATTTCTTTTGCTGCTGGCAACTGTGTTTCCATTAGAAGAGTTTCCCAATGTACTTTCATCTGCATAGTTCTGCTTACTGAAACAACTCTTGTACTGGAAACCAATCCAGTGGAAGATTTTCCCAAAAAGGGGATAAAAAGAAATAATAAAAAAAAGAAAATAGATTATTAGAAAGAGTGGGAAGTAGAAAAGAAAGGATGAAAACCAAGCATGATAAATTAGATAAGGGACAAAGTCAGAAAAATTTCAGTGCCTTCACTCACTCCTATCCATTCAAAAATTGTCACTCAAAGAGCTGCACATAATGTGACAGCTATTCTCTCCCCTCAGACCATCTATTTGGCTTCCAGAATGATGACTCTAGTCCCAGGACATAATGACCAGATCTCTTCCCTAGTCCCTGTGACAGCCTGATAATTTGCAGTCAGTTATATTATCTTGTCAAAGGCACCCCTAAACTTTAAAGACTTGCCATAAGGCTTAGGGAGCATTATTCCAATATAAAAAGCAACATCTATAAATAAATTTCACATTTTTGAGAAATCCAAATGGCCAAGCTGTATTTCTTCAGCATCAACTGTCAGCACATACTCAAGCTTAGTATCTGTTTATCATTTTATAGGCTATGTTAATGCATTCATTTTTATTTTTGATACATTACTGCATGCTACAGAATTGTAACAGATGCTGGTAGCAAGTAATATGTTTATGCCTGAAAAGTCATTTCTACAGTAGCTCTTGATCTGTAAACAGAACATGTTCTTTAAGATACTTATTTCAAAGTCATTGAAAACACCCATGTGAGTATAGGATGTAGGGAGTGAACCATCGATTAATAATGAGAATGCATGTCTCTGCTATATGCAGTGGGAAAAAAAAAAAAGCACAGTATGTTTAACAATAGAACTTTCTCAAGGTCAAGATTCCCGGAAATAACTAACTTAGGATAAATCCCATTGACTGTCAGTGGAATTCAAGCTCCTAAATCCTGCTCCAAATCAATCAATTTTATTTATACTGTGAGCCACTTCTTATAGGCAAAGGAAAAGCAGAAGGACTCTGAGTTTTTCTTATGTCAATCAAAACCCCATGTGTTTTCTGTGGTTTCCATAAGTACATTTTCAGCACTTTAATTACTGTTTTCCTGTTCCTAATAAAAAGTTGGTGAAAGCTATTCCACTGCAGTTACTTGAGTCTGATTGCTTCATTGGTTTCCATTTGCCACAAGGTGAGAGTTAATTTTAAAGCAGCAGTACGTGGACTTTCTTGAAAGAAAATGTGCACACTGGAAACTGAGGGAGCTCATTTTTCTTTTAACCAGAAAACCTTTGAAGGATGGATGAACTGAAAGTAAGGGCAGGAGAAAAGTATGTTTAGTTGTTATTTTTTTTCTTAAAACCACAGGAGAAATGTTCTTAATTTTTCCAGAAGACAGAACTTCCTTAATGCTCATGATCTGAATTAGTTTTATTGTCTGTTTGATAAAAGTATGCAACATTAACTTTACTATACTAAAATTGAATAGCCAGCAAATGCCCAGTGCCCTGAATGGTAAACTTGAATACACCATGGGAAGGAGAAAGTGTTATGGCGGTTTCTAACCAATATGCACAGATTTATCAAAAAAGATTATGAGAAATTTTAGGCATCATGAAACACTGGTTAAGACATGGTAATTATGTATGTACTGAGGGATCAGTATCAGCTCACAAAATTGGATGTGAAAATAAGAATCTAAGGGTATTTCAGGCAGACATCACTGCCCAGCAGTATACATGACTGGGACCCTGAGGCAGAGTCTTGTCCAATGGACAAAATATTTCCAAGGACTGCAGCTTTCTGTTTGAGTTCTGCCACATTGCTTCTGTATTTTTACACACAAATAATTCTAACTTTATATATTCTTGTTATCCTTCCCATCCATTTATATGACAAAGTCTTTGAGACAAACACTACCACTCTAACCCCCACTCCCACCCCTGCACAGAAGCTAGTACAATGTGGTGGCTCTGGTCTCATTAAGAACTTCAAGCAATGTCAGTAATGGAGTTTTGCCATACTACTACTCATTTGAAGAGGCACCACTACCCCATAAAAAAGGAGATATTGTTTCATATACTCCTGCCACCTCGTGTTGCAAAATTATGTGATCACCTATATATCCAGCAGTCTCCCAGCTAGAACACAGCAAGACCTTTTATAATGAAAGACTTTTGGGGGGAAAACATTTCTGTTTGCTAGCCGTCTAGAAGATATGCATAGAATCAGAGAATGGTTTGGGTTGGAAGGGATCTTTAAAGACCATCTAGCCTTGCCCGTGGGCAGGGACATCTTCAACTAGACCAGGTTGCTCAAAGCCCCATCCAACTGACCTTGAACACTTCCAGGGATGGGTAATCCACAACTTCTCTGGGCAACCTGTTCCAGTGTCTCACCGCCTTAGCTATAAAAAATTTCCTCCTTATGACTAATATAAACTTACCCTCTTTCAGTTTAAACCATTGTTCCTTGTTCTGTCACTACAGGCCTTGGTAAAAAGTCTCCCTCTATCTTTCTTGTAAGCCTCCCTTATATATTGAAAGGCCACAATAAGGTTTCCCCAGAGCCTTCTCTTCTCCAGGCTGAACAACCCCAACTCTCTTAGGAGAGGTGTTCCAGCCCTCCAATCATTCTTGTGGCCTTCCTCTGGACCTGCTCCAACAGGTCTATGTCTTTCCTGTGCTGAGGACTCCAGAGCTGGATGCAGTACTGAAGGTGGGGGTCTCATGCAAGTGAGGTAGAGGAGGAGAATCACCTCCCTTGACCTGCTGGCCTAGCTTCTTTTGATGCAGCCCAGGATAAAATTGGCTTTCTGGGCTACAAGGGCACATTGCTGGCTCATGTCTGATTTTTCACCCACCAGTAGCCCCAAGTCCTTCTCTGCAGGGCTGCTCTCAATCAGTTCATCCCCCTAGCTGTACTGATATTGGGGATTGCCCTGACCTGTGTGCAGGACCTTGCACTCGGCCTTGTTGAACTTCAAGAAGTTCATATGGTCCCACTTCTCCAGCCTGTCAAGGTCCCTCTGGACAGCATCCCTTCCCTCTAGCGAATCAACTGCACAACTCAGCTGGTGTCCACAAACTTGCTGAGTGTGCGTTCAATCCCACTGTCTGTCATTGATGTAGATATTAAATAGTATTGGCCCCAGTACAGACCCCTGAGGGATGCCACTTGGTGATTTCCATTTGGACTGTGAGCCATTGACTACAACTCTCATCTAACAGTTTATTCATCAAATCCATTCTCTCTCCAACTTAGAGGTAAGAATATTGTGGGGGACCATATCAAAGGCCTTACAGAAATCTAGGTAGATCACATCTGTAGCTCTTCCCTTGTCCACTGATGCAGTGACTCCATTGTAGAAGGCCACCAGATTAGTCAGGCACAATTGTCCCATGGTGAAGCCATATTGAACCATTTGGTTATTTAAAGTGGAACTAGGACCAGAGCTGTTTGTGTGTATGTGTTCCTGATACGTACCTGTAGCCTGAAGGTCACAAAAATGCCAGAAGCCAGCAGTAGACAATGCTAGGGTTTGTGTTTATCAGTCATATTCAATGCACCTGTTTAAAAAATTAAGTTAATTTCTACAGATCATCTCTCACCCTCTTCTCCCTGTATCTTCATTAATGCAAACGTGACATACAGAATATCTCAAAATTAATTATAATAGATTAAGGCAAATCCCATTCCTGGCCCTGCCAAATAATATAAATGACCTCTGTGTATGAAATCAGCTGACTAATGATAAAGTTAGACCATTAGAGGAAAAGAGCCTTTAAAAAAGATCATCGGCTTAGTCTAAAACCATGTTGCTTGTAAAAAGGAACTTAGTAAAGCACAGTGAAATAAGATAAAACAATTCTATACATCATGAGTACGAATAAGATGTCCAGTCACATCAGCTAAATGTGAACAGTAACGCATAGGGGCAAAGCATTACCTGTGAACTCTGTCCTGTGGCTTCAAATGTATTCCTGGTCTAGGTTCATGGTATGTTTGATTTAATTATTCAGACTGGGACCCTGACAGGATAATTCCCCTCTCCTTCAGATATTTGAAAATGGTACAAAGTATACAATTTTCTAGTGAGAATTCCAGGTGTAACAGAAGGAAATTGAAGCCTGTGCGCTTCCTTCTTTACTAGCAGAGATGTCATCGGGTAAGTGCCTACTGCATGTTAGATAGATCTCTCTCTTTTTGCTTTTTTTTTAATACTCCTAGGTTTTGTCAATGCACAGCAAGTAATTATATGGATCCTGCTCATGTTTTATTTAATTAACCCCCCCCCATCTTTTTATTTCAAATAAATACTTTTTACCTGAATATATGTGGTAAACAGTTACGTCTAAAAACCAAATTTATTCTTGGTCAACACCCTCTGCTTAGTTTGTTCAAAACACATTCAACATTTCTGAAAGCATAACCATATGTTATAAAATTAATTCAATTTTGAAATGCCTTATCATCTGGCATTTTTATCTGTGAGAGGATTTCCTACTTATTTCCCCATGCTACAGATGTGCTTTCTGAGTCACAACATCTGGCACTTAGTAATTGGGTCTTTCCTTCAGGCAGTAGCCATCTTTGGACTAAAATTACATTAAGTCTAAATTTGGATTTTTCATACTCTTGCTATTTTATATCACTCTCCACTCCATTATGACAGCTACTTGGAGAGATTAATGGATGAGACCATGGCTGTCAGTTGCTCGTTCTATCTGCCAATTACCATTTCCTTCTGGATACACACAAGATTCACAAGAGACAGTAGATCCTGTACAGTCCCAGTCTCTTGGTCAAAGTAAGCAAATTTGTGATCTCTCTGCCTCCCTACTGTCATTTATTTTCTTTTCCTTTTTTCCTTTTCCTTTTCATTTCCCTTTCATTTTTTTCCTTTTCCCTTTTCCTTTTTTCCTTTTCCTTTTCCTTTTTTCTTTCTCTCTTTTCCCCTCTTTTTTCTTTCTTTCTTTCCTTCCTTCCTTCTCTCTCTCTTTTGCTCTCTTTCTTTCTCTCCTTCCCTTCTTTTCCCCTGCTCTCTTCTCTTCTCTTCTCTTCTCTTCTCTTCTCTTCTCTTCTCTTCTCTTCTCTTCTCTTCTCTTCTCTTCATGAACAGATTGCTGCAGTTATTGTTAAAATGATTTCTTAGGAATCATACACCATAGTTTTGAAAGACTAAAATAGAAATATTCACCTTCATCCCAAAGGAAGCAAGCAGAGCAGATGCCATCTGGAACTCTCCAGTAGGTGATTAAGTGTTACTGTTGCACAATAAAAAATGCAAAGCATACCAAGAAAGGGCGGCTCAGCCTAATCATACAAGAAGTTAAAAAGTACGGTAGCTGATCTGCTGTGGGAAGAAATATTATTTTTTAAATGGTAGAATAGAATAAGTACAAGTTTAATTCATGAGGTTGGTCTAGGGAAAGGAATGAGTAATTTGAAGTACTGAGTGTGGGAGGTCTCTGCAGATGCTGAGCATTTAAAATTGAAGTATCTTCACAAGGACTTCAATAAATAAATCATTATATTGTCCCTTACTGATTCCACTTTAGTTATTGGTGTCTAGACATTTTATTACTGGAATACTACAGAAGCCCAGCTAAATGACCTTTGAACTCCAAGCTAAAAACTGTAGTTTCCCACTAACTGCTACTTGTAGTGGTTTGCTATTAAAGAGCCAAAACAACTCTCCACCCGAATTTCAACCCCAGAAAAAAAAAAAAAGTATTCTAATTCCTTATATTGTTCCCATGTTCTCTGTGGCCAATAAATGTCATTTTATTACTATCAGCCTTTGAATTTTTCAAGAAAATTTGCAATTCCAAATCACGCCTTTACTATGTGCTTGCTAGGAGGTTTGACAAGCCACTCTTCCCACAGCCTTCCCTCTCCCTAAAAAGATGGTTGAAACCTTGCCACTATTGCTGATACTATTGCAGAAAAGAAACCTTCTCATTGGCTATCTGAAAGCCACAACTTCTGTGGTCTGCTTACTATGCTCAGCACATGAGCTCAGACTGTAAGATCATTTTTTCCCTGTCCAAACTCAACTGGTCTTCTGAGACCTGGTAAGTGCCATGCTTTTTCTGTGTTGCACTGTGACACTGGTGAAAATGAAGGAAGATGGAACAGCTAGAGGCGAGGCTAGGGCAATGTTCAGAGCAGGTTGGCTGGGAATGCTTCTGTGTGGTGGGAAACCACCCATTACAAGTGAGCTGGAAAGCACCTTCCCTCCTGTGTGCTTGAAGAGTAATATTTCTGTACTTAGCATAGTGATTCTCAGCTATAGCTTGTCAAAACCTAAAGAAATAATGTAATGAAACGTGGGCATTTCAGTGTTGGTTTTATTCCACAGAGCTTGACATGGTACATAGTTTTCATTTAACCCCCCAAATTTCATAAAATTCCCTGTTCATGCTTTATCATTTTATATATCCAACACCCCCACACACCCTGTCTTACTACTGAAAGCAAAGTGCCTCATAACTCTTTTTCTTACTCAATTTTCCCCTTAAAAAATACAAGATAAGTATCCACTGTGGGATTTCTGCACATTTACTGCTTGTCTCCTTCCCAAACTACATTTAAAAAAAACAGGGAAAGCTGAGCATCTCATCTGAGATGTATGTAGGACACTAAGGTGATTATTTGTGTGTAAACTAAACAGTGCCAATGCATATACTCTGGCAAACTTTATCCACGTCCCAGCTATCAAACTCTGCCATCCTCCAGGGTGGTGTGATCCAACCAGCTCCTTGGGAATGACTGGGGGAATGCTAGTCGGTACGTGCTGTGAGCACCTCAGGGAGTATTCAAACAGTGTAACAGCAGAAGAAATTCATCTTTAGTGCCCATGTCTGTGCCCTGACACTAATTTACAGGTATAAAGCCTCCTTGTTTAGAGAGGAATAATCCTTTAAAGGCATGTCATAACTGTGTATGACTCATGCAAATAGGATTAGCCTGTAATTTGCCTCTTTTTTCTTTATGATTGAAATGTCTAGAATTGACGCTGTAATCACAAATAACTGGACCACGACTGAAGCCCCTGTGCTTCTTTAAGGTGTTCCAAACAGAAAACACGTACACATTTCAGTCTGTGTTTTACCTAGTTTCCTACAGTGTAGAAAAATATTCTAGTCCCTCTTCTTATGGACTCCTAGCTCTCACCTCATATGATTTCAATTACTGTTTGTGGATACAGGTAAAAGAATACATATATTTAGCAGCTGTGTTTATGAAAAAGTTATTTCGGAATAACTGGGCCTCTGCAAAATATATCACCTTCTTTCACACAAAGGCTTCTATTAGACAGAATTTGAAGATATAAAATATATTTGAAGCCATAGAAATTCATCTTTACACACCTTCATCATAGAATTGGATACATTTTTGCACGTCTGTTGGTCTGAAACAAGAATATGATCCATGCATCTCCTTGTATTACTGATGAAAAGGCTAAGGGAATTGCAGTAACCTAGCAAATCGTGACTTTATCCTTTCAGAACTTCAAATTCATCCTTGCTGAGGAAGACCATTGTCAGAACACGTAGCTTGGGCTGTGGGCAGGTGGCAGCTGAGATAAAGACAGTCTGTCCTTTAAGACTATTTTTACTGGATACCTGCATAGCTAGGTAAAATTAAGCTGAGATGTACAGTTTCATTAAGAAGTCCTAATCAATCTGTTGTTCAGACGTCCTGGTTGTCTAAGGAACCTGGAGATGGTTCAACTTCTCTCTGTTCCAAGCATTCACAGATTATCTGTTCTTATCCCCTACAAAATTTTACCAGCTTACTCTTTGATTCTGACAAAACATCCACTTACTCCAGTGGTTACTTTTCCTTCTGAATTGCTCTCTTCCCTCCTTACCTTTTTCAGTCTAATTTACTGATCTTTTTTACACAATCTACCAAAGACTATGGATAAATATAGAAGGAGGATAAATGTGCCTGACTCTTGCAGGCTGCTGCTGTCGCCAGGAAAAGTAGCTGCAGAAAGGATTTAGCAGGAGAGAGTAAATAATGACTAGAAAGATCCAAAAGAGGAGAAGAGGGAGGGCTTTGCTACAAGAGTGTTTGGATTGTACAAAAGCATTCAAGCAGCTCTGTTGCCCCCTGCTTCATTCTGAGGTGAAGGATATATTCAGAAAATGAAAATATTTTTTATTAGAGACTGGAAATTTATTTTATATTTCTGGTTTTCTTTATAAATTAATGGAGAAGCTATGGCAGACAGCTTATTCCAAGCAAGGAACTGAAAGACCTAATTTCTCCAGCACTGCAGATCCCAGTGATCATCTGATAGAAATTTGGGAACAAAAAAGATCAGGATTAGTATGCCACGAGAGGAGTGAATAGACCAAAAGGGTCAACTTAAATTCAAGCTGAAAGTAGCAATGATATTTAGCAGCAGCCTCAATACAATGTGTCAGATGGGAAGCCAGGTGGTTTAATTAAAACACTTTACCTGTTCCCAATCTGAGCCGCTTTTGCCTCGTTTTCTATCTCCTCTACCTCTGCAGGCCTATTTTGCAATACTGACATTGGTTTTTACCTGCCAGTTGAACATCTGAAGTGATCTTTATTTCACATTCATGACTGAGGCTCAATTTCCAAATTCCATCTTCAGAAATATGGATGTGCTTGTCTGTGTGATGGAAACGTTACTAAATGTCTAGCTTTATAGCTAGAACTAGTTCAGCCTTTTAAAAAAAGGAAAACCAACCTTTTCTTTCAGGTTTTGAAAATGAGAGCTGATCTGTCATTAGGTGGTGCAGATTCAGCATGCAGTTCAAGGCATTTTGTCACCTTCATTCACAGGAGCCCTGACTTCTTGTTATCTAGCATCCAGCGTAGCCCTTCTCTGTTTCAGTGGCTTTCAGTCAAGTTTTGTTATTCTCAGAAGTGTATTCAGTCAGATCATCCATATCTCTTTTTATTCATCCCCTGAAACTTCTGCAAGATGTAGACTTTAAAAAGAAATATATTTTATTATTAAATACATACAAATAGGGGCAGTATCTCCTGCAGAATTTGTGTTCTAGTGAATTTTATACCATATGCATCACTGCAGCTTGAAAAATCTCCTTCAGTCAGGTCTTATCAGTGCAGTTAGTTTATTCAGCTGGATCACTCATATATACCATTCAATTTTAGTGACTTTGAAATCTGCATGGATTAAAAGGATACTGTATTATTATATAGAACTACCTTGAGAGAGTTTTCTTTCAGCAGCTGTTTTATTATACTAAATTTAATCTAATCATGACAGGATACATTTTATTTTCATTCTATGTTTTATAGTTAGAAGCTGCAAATATTTTACAGTCCTACAAAATAATGAGACACTGCTTATATTTAGACAAAAATGATGTCCAAGGATGTCTCATTCAGACATGAGATTCACTGTAACTAGGATCAACTCATATATTTAAATTTTAAAATTTAAATTTAAATCATCTAATTCTTCCCAATCCTGTTTCCCAGCAAAATTGGATGTGTTGCCTGTCATCAGTTCTCCAGGTCAGAAACATTTCATTAACAGGCTACCAACAAACAGTGAATAACCAGTACTAGGGACCAAAAAAGATTACTAAATTTTGCAATTTTGCACACAATAATCAAACATATTCCTGACAACTCTCAATTCCCATTGTTTAAAGGATATAGGAAGAAAAAATAAAGGGATATCTTCCTATTATGTCTTTCAGAAGCAACAGAAGGGCAAAGAACTGGACTTAAGGAAACCTGGTTTTGAAAAAGATAATCTGCCACCAGATTACTTAGTCTGTTACATTAGAAAGCTAGTTTAATTTTCATTCATTTTTCACAGTACAGCTTTAAAGGTGATGTAATTTGGGACAAAAAATATTTCAATACAACATAATGTATTTAAAAATATTCCTTTATAATGCTCGAATACCGGGATGAAGATCTTGTCAGGTGAATAAAAACATGGATACGTGTATGTATGGTATATATAGATCTCTGTATACATAGATCACGTCTTAGGATTTTATAATCCAGTAAAATGCATTAGCTAGAGTGGAAAGGAATATTACTAGGGGCTTCAGCCTTACTAAAGAATGCATTTGTATACATAGGTTTCTGCAAGACTACTAAAAAAAGAGAAACTATTGGGAGCTGTGTTATTAACATTTAAACTTCCCAGAGACAGAGCAGATAAAAAAAAATGCTACTAATAGTGATAGAACCCATACATCATAACTAGTTCCTAGATGCAATAACCAAAATATTTTTATCTGATATCATCAGTGTTGATATCATTTTAGATGTAATTTTGTCAGTTTTAATTAACAGAAGATGTGGAATTGTAAGCAACACCCTTAGATCAAAAGTTTATGGACGTTAGAGGGACATTTAAATAAAAATGGTCCATAAGTAAGCAGGTTTTTTGTAACAAACTGGGCTATTAAAGAAACCTAACTAGAGATATCAACAAAATTTACATGGCTAAGGAGAATAAAAACTGTAATGGAAGCTTTTCTGTGTCATCAAGGCAAGGGGTAAAAATACTGTATAGAAGGATTCTGGAACTAGTTAAGTGAATAATGAATTGGGGGAAAAAGATATTAGAAGTAAAGAACTAGAATAAAATGGCAAAAAGGACAGATCAGCAAAGAACATTACATTTAACAGGTCAAGAGTTACAAATATAGAAAAGATCTGTCAAAGACCAAACTGATTTCAGCCTTGTAACAAATCTGAAAAAATCAATAAGAACTCTTTAAAGATATCAGGAAAAGAAAAAAGCAGGGGAATAGCATATAGAAATGGCTGAAGTACTCACCACATGTCATGTCTCATTGTTCATGGCTATGTTTGTTCTCAGACCTCTGTGCATAACAGCATGGTTTTGGAAGGAGATGGACAGCAGACTAGGACTATCAACAAGAACTGAATGTATTCAGATCTTTGGGGCCAGGTGGGTTTCACCCAGGAATGGTCACTCATTCTCTATGCAAAGTCATGGTGGTCAGGGGAGTTTCCTGATGGTTGGTAAAAGAAAGGTTAATCTTACAATCACTTTTTTTAAAGGCAAGAAGACAGAATTGTGAAATCATAGGCTGGTCAGCTTCATCTCAGGCTCTAAACGGACAGCATATCCTATCAGAAAGCATTTCCAAACACATGAAGGACAAGAATGCAATCAGGAACAGGAAACATGGATTTATGAGGGCCATATCATGTTTGATCTGCAGGATTGCTTTTTGATATTAAATGACTGGCTATGTGAATGAGGAAGAGGGAGGATGTAATGTAACTTGACTTTAGCAAGGCTTTTAACACCATTTCCTACAGCTGTTTCAGTTGGAAGTGGAGGAACTAAAAGCTAATCCTGTTAGATGAATTAAAAATTGGCTGGATTGTCCAGCTCAAAGGGTTGTAACCAATGGTTTGAAATTCAGTGGGTGGCCAGTCCACATGGAATATCCTGGTGGTTGAACCTGAAGTCAAGAATTGTTCAATAACTTTGTCAATAACCTGGGTGATGAGACAGAATGCAACCTTAGCAAATTTACATGGAAATACTAAATTGGGAGGGATTGACATGGGGTTTAATGAAACTAGCTCAGTTCAAGATGAAAGCAAGACTTACAAATGTCAAGATTGGATTCCTCAGAACTCAAATGCAGAAAGAACTTGCATATGAAATCACAGCTCCTGTCTCATGCCTTTAAATAAACCTACCAAATCTATAGGATGAGAAAATAATAAGCATGTTGAAAAGGGAAAAAGTACTCCAAGCAAGTGCAGGAGCATTATTCAGACCAGAGTAGAATGTAAGATTAAAAAAACAAAACAAAACAAAC